>JALGBA010000182.1:0-233296 GCA_023970755.1 Azemiops feae | reverse complement strand
TATTATTATTATTATTATTATTATTATTATTATTATTATTATTATTATTATTATTATTATTATTATTATTATTATTATTATTATTATTATTATTATTATTATTATTATTATTATTATCTTGGAGATACTCTAAGCATGGACTAAGAAACGCCATATTCCTAAAAATGTTAGAATGATCTCAACAGATTGGAGATAAAAAGTGGCTTACCAAAAAATTGTATTTACTGAGCATTTGACTCCACAAAGGATTTTTACAGTAATATTTTTATTGATTATACTACATGACATTTATTAGTATACCAGAGACTATTAATACTATACATAATTCTTTTTTCTTTTTTCCCACCTTTTCTTTTTCTTATTTTAATTTCTACATTTTTAACTTTAAGCATTTTAGTGCTTTTATTGTATATTGCTTTATATCTATATATCTTTTTTTTTTCAAATATAAATTAAAAAAATAGTAATTGATTTGTCTTGGCTGAGAGTCTCTTAGTGTTTTCTACTAGCAAAGTATAAAGTTCACACAAAGAGTATCCTCTTATCCTCGTTTCTTAAGTTCATCATCATCATTTTAGCTGTTGTCTGTCCACTGCAGGATGAAGGTCCCTTCCGCATGTTTCCAACCTGAGCTTTCTTTTGCCAACTGGGCTTGCAATACTTGCTTGATGTCATTGATCCAGCTTGTTTCGGGTCTCTTTTGTGGATGCTTTTTATCTAGTGGGATCCATTCTATGACTGCCTTGGTCCACCTGCCATCGGTTCTTCTTGCTATGTGACCAGTCCATTTCCATTTCCATTCTTTTACTCTGTTGATATAGCATATACTTTCGTTTGTTCTCTAATCCATGTGCAGGTCTTTCTGTCTTGTGTTGTAATGCCGAGGATGTACCTTTCCATGGCTCTTTGTGCCCCTCCTAGCTTTTGTATCAATTGTGAGGTTACTGTCCATGTTTTACCAGCACATGTTAGAGCAGGTAGCACACACTGATTGAAAACTTTTCTCTTCAGGCATAGGGGGAGGCTGTTTTTTGAAAATTATACTTAGCTTGCCAAAGGCCTGCCAACCATATTTAACATGCCATTCAATTTCCTTTATTGTATCACCTTCCATTGAGATCTATTGGCCAAGGTATATGTAGTGGTCTACTACGTCTAATTCTTTTCCAGGTATAAAAATTGTTCTTTGTTTGGTGAATTTATTAAACATAACCTGGCTCTTTTGCAGGTTTATTTTTAAGCCAAATGGTTCTCCTGCTTTGTGCAGCTCTTGTATATATCTTTGTAGCTCTTCTGGGTCTTGTGAGAAGAAACCATCATCTGCAAATCTTAAGTGATTTAAATAGGTGCCATTGATTTTTTATTCCATCTTTTGCTCAGTGTAGTTTGTGAAATATTTCTTCAAGGTAGGCTGAGAAAAGGATAGGTGATATTGTATCATCTTGTTGTACACTTCGTTCTATGTTGATTTCCATTTTAAGATCATTAAGGTAAATTGTTGCCATTGTTTTTTCATATATTGATTGTAGTAAGTTTCTTAAGTTACTACCAGAAAAATCCTTCTTAGGCAGAGTGCATAGAGCTGATGCATTCTTAAACCATTAACCGCTAGGAGTGCTTATGTAAGCAGAAATCTGGAGTATATAATAATAGTAATAATAATGTTAATGTATTTTTATTTTAAATATTTGACTGTCCACATTACAGTTGTAACTGATTGTATTTGAATCTATTTCTATCCTGAAGCTACATGGAAGAAAACTGAGCTCTTTGTCCCTTGTGTATTTTCAATCAAACTGTTCCAAATATTCCATAGCTAATATTTGAATGTTTTTCCTCTCCATTTCACTTTGTCATGGATTCTTTTACATAAAGCTTTTCTAGGACATTACTTCTCCTATTAAATCAGGAAGGCTAGGAAGAATCCCAGGTTCCCTCCCTTCCTGTTGCTGCTCCATCCTTGTTTTTTTGCCTTAGACTGGGCCCTTGTAGTCACTCCCACTATTTTAGTCACCTTCTTGAGTCCTTTTCTCTGAGTCCAATTTTCTTTAAGCGTAACTTACTAAGTGTAAAATATATTCTAATGACTACGCTACATAGCAAGTTATGTATAACTTCTACCGCTCTTACCTGTTCCTTTCCCTGTGCTGTAATTTGGCTTTGACCAATGCAACCATCTCAGTCCACCCAAAGACATTTGTAAAAGGTGTAAAGCTGCCTTGTTTACTAAATGAGGCTGCATCTATGTTCCCAGTATCTACTAAACCTCTCAAAATGGCCCCATTAACTTTTCTTAAGATCATATTGTTTTTCCAAGAGACCCTTGCATTATTGCAGCCATTCCCTTTTTTTCTCCAGCTTCTACAGTCTTTGGACCAATGACCACTTTTCCCACAGTTCCATTTTTCCTTTCTCTTTCTTTTGACTATCCCCTAGGTCCAAATTCATATATATATTTTCCATGGGATGGTTGCAGTATCGATTCTCAAGATTCATCCAATGATTCTGGATGCCTTTCCTTTAGTGCCAACAAAGTCGTCCCGGGTTCAGCTCTATGACGCCATTTTCTCTGGAGGCTTTTCCCACAGTTGCAAAAACTATGGGTCCCTCTGACCTCCCATTGTCTTCCTTTAATTTGGGCAGGAGCTGAAGTCTTCTTTATTCCTTTGAATTTTCTCTTCTAGCTTTTTAAAGTTCCTAATTTCTGGAACAGTTCTTCTTATTCTCCACTCTCTTTCTGCATCTTCCCTTCCAAACATCCTCTGACTTTTTTCCTGCCATGTAGTTCTCAGGCAATTCAATTGACCTGATTCTGGGTTGTGTTCTTGCACTCAAAACCTCACTTTGGTAGGGAGTATCTGTAGAATACAGATCTGGAGTATCTGTTCCAAAATTACCTCCTCTGCCACTTTTTCTTTGTTTCTTTCCTCTGGCTTCAACCATTTCCTGCCTAGGTCATCCAGCCTTGCCCACCATTCACGAACCCCTTTGTGTTTCTCATAGGTGTTGTTATGTACTGGGCCTTGCTGAAGTTATTCAGCAAGGCTCAGAAAGTCTGTAAAGAGGCTGGGCCTTGCTGAGTCATTCAACAAGGCCCAGGAAGACTGGAAACAAGTTGCAGAGACCCAGACAGACCACATGTCTGCCCGGGACTGTGCAGAGACCTGGACAGACCATGTGTCTGCCCGGGACCCAGACAGGCTGTCTCCAGCCTCGTGCACATGTGCAAGGCGGGAGAATAGACTGCATCGATTGGCTGAACATTCCCTGGCTAGGGAATATAAGAAGGATTGGCCAGAGTGGCCAGGTTGTTGTTGTTGTTAGTGCTTGATTCTGTGTTAGTTCTGTTCAATCTAGCTACATGCTTCTGTTCAGTGCACATGCACAACAAAGAACACCTTTTGCATCAAACTGCCTCGTCTTCATTTCTGCATTGCGAACAGAACATTGGTGACGAGGGTGGGATCTGCCGTTTGGAATCCCGAAGAAACAGAAGTAGGCCTACTCACCTACAGGCCTGACGAGTGGAGAAGTGCGGCATCCCGATGGAAGCGACTGCCTGCCAGCATGAAGACGCTGGAGGTGAGCTTGGCTGCAAGCGACCCCTTCTCATGCCTTGAAGTGGAAGGAATCGAGGAGAAGCCACCGCTTGCCAGTACGAAGATGCTGGAAGCGGGCTCAGCTGTATGGGACCCCTTCTCCGAGAAGTACGGCGTCCAGGAGAAGCAACCACCTGCCAGTACGAATACGCTGGAGGTGGGCTTTTGGCTTCGTGGGACCCCTTCTCCGAGAAGCGCAGCGTCCTGGAGAAGCAGCCGCCTGCCAGTATTCAAACGCTGGAGGTGGGCTTGGCTTTGTGGGACTCATTCCCATTCCTTCCTCCTTCCTTGCGGTGAGAGACGTGGACGAGGCTATCGGGCACAGCAATGTCCAAGCTGGGCCGTCTTGGCGAGTCCAACACTTTGCGACCAAGAACCCTCCAGCTGCAGTCCCCGTCCATTAAGAAGTCGTATGATAGGCTTCCGGAGACGAATCCGAGGACAGACTTCAACCAGCGGCGGCACGAAGACTGCAAGGACACAGAGGACAACCGCCTGCATCCTGTCGGTGTTTTGGCTGTGGGGGTTGCCACAGGAGAGCCGACTGCCGTTCTCCGTCTGCTGTTGCCAGGCATGTGGCAGGTAAGGCCACATCGCATCAGCCTGCTTGGGTCGCCAGACACACAAGCCCCCTAATGAGTTGCCTCTGAAAGGTACCAAGGTCCCCAGCCAAAACAGGGTGGGTTTCTGCATGTCCCGTGGGGGTGGGTGTAAAACAGGGACTCACAGACCTCTTAAGACACAACTGCGCATGGTTGTTAAGTTGCAGGGAGTTCCCCTGGCTATGGAGCGGGACACAAGGTCCGCTCTTCCTATTATTGCTGCAGACACCTTTAATACAGGTTGTTCCAGGAGTGGCTCACGAGTCCAGCTCAGGCCCTCCAAGCTTATCCTCCCTGACTTTCAGGTTTCAAGAGTCAGTGTGCAAGGAAAGGCCACGCTAAGAGTTCAGTGTAAGGAATGCGATGGCCGCCATTCCACGGCCTATACTGACTACAAGCTTTTGCTGGGGTTGTTACTACTAACAAACAATCCCCACACACAAACCTTTGCTGGGGTTGTTACTTCTCACAAACAACCCCCACACATCATCTCCCCCAGAATGCTGAGATGGTCAATTTTCTTGTCAGCTTATGACTATACCCTGGTTCACAAACCAGGGACAGAGATGGGGCACGCTGATGGCCTTAGTAGGTTACCTCTAAAACAAATAGAGGCAGACCCTGCTCCTGCTGTACACATTCTTTCCATTCAGGAATTGCCTGAATCTCTCCTCAATGCTAGGGATGTGGCTGCTGAAACTGCCACTGATCACACGCTTGCACACGTGCTGACATGTGTGTTGTCAGGATGGCCTGACACGTGTCCTGGTACTGATTTCCAGAGCTTCTGGCGCAGGAAGCACAAATTGTCCACATTTAAAGGGTGCATCCTGTGGGGCAACCGAGTAGTCATCCCGGCCTCATTGAGGACTAGAGTCTTGCTCTCTCTTCATGAGGGACATCCGGGAATAGTAAGGATGAAGGCGCTTGTGCTCAGTCATCTGTGGTGGCCTGGATATCGAGGCCCAGGTTCAGAGGTGTCAAGTGTGCCAGCAATCACAGCCAGAAATGCCCCAGGCCCCTGTACATAGGTGGGAGGAGACCCTCACTCCATGGTCACATGTCCATATAGATTATGCTGGGCCCTTTCAGGGGCAATTCTTCCTCCTCCTTGTGGATAGCCATTCCAAGTGGCTAGAGGTCGTTCCTGTGTCCTCTACTACTACTGCCAGGACCATCCAGGTGCTCAGAGGAATCTTCGCTTCCCATGGCCTTCCTGATGTTTTAGTTTCAGACACAATTTACCTCTTCTGAGTTTCAGGCATTCCTACAAGCCAACATGATCCGGCATGCCACGTCTGCTCCTTTTCATCCTGCCACCAACGGTCAGGCTGAACGCATGGTGCGCACCATGAAAGACACATGCAAGAGAATCACTCAAGGACCCTGGCATCACAGGTTAGCTGATTTTCTAATTGCACACCATACCACACCATGCACAGCTACTGGAAAGAGCCCAGCTGAACTTCGCTGGGCTTGCAGACTGATTACAAAGCTGGACAGGCTTCCATCCAGACCGGGTGGTTTCACAGGTGTCATGGCTGCAGGCACCTAGGAGACTCCAAGTGGTTTCATCAATAAAGGGGTTACCTTAACACTTGGTTGTATGTATCATGTTACTGTGAAGGAAAACCATCTCCTTATTGTACCAAAGAGAATGCCTATGTTGTACATGTGTTAGTCACTGTAAAGAGTCACATCATTGAAGTCATGGGGAAAACAAGGGTTTCAGTATTGCAAAATGTATGATTCCAACTTTGACTGTAGTATTGTGTACCAACCGTTGCTAAGGCTACAGATGCTAAACCCTGCATGAAATCCTCATGTAAGAACTTCTGCAAATTTTGTACATTCCCATCCTGCTCCTATGTTCAGGATGTGAATGAAATTGGGACACATTCTCTTTCACAGTGCATTCATTCAATGGGAGGAATCCAAGTCCCTTTCCATCTTGTGGCTTATTTCAACGCCACATCAACCAGTTGTGCTGGGGTTTTCAGGGCACGGTTCCTCCCTTGGCTCCGCTCTCGGGGGGAGGGGGACCCCAATTATGATTGGGTGGGGATCACAGTCTCCCCATGAGGGCGTTTCTTCAAATGCTCCAGATGGGGGTCTTGCCACGGAGGGCTCCTGACTCTGGCAGAGGTCCCTGGCTAGGGACAGCTCCAGATGGGAGGGGTCTTGCCATGGACGGCTCCTGACTTGGGCTGAGGTCCCTGGTTAGGGACAAATGGCTGTAAATTGGCTACTCAGGGCAGCCTTGCTGCTGGCCTTGGGCCCGAAGGACATTGCTCCCAAGGGGAGTTCCAAAGGTTGCCGGGGAACTCCACCCCACCAAGGAACTCGGGGAACTCGACCCCTCCAAGGGAATCTGGTTTGGGTTTAGCGGATCCAGCCAGTCAGCTGTCAGGGGGAACCCCTGAGTTGTCTGGGGGAAAAGCCCTGGGGTGTTTGCGTAACACCTAACAGGCACTCCAGGCACCTATGCCTAGTGTAACACCTAGCAGGCACTCCAGGCACCTACTACAGACAATACCTACCTCTACACTCAATACCTACCTTTACACCTCTATAGTGCAACTATAACTGGACCAATCTGGTTCCACGCAGATGGGGGCGAGATAGTGGTCCCCTTAAGAAATGGGACCATGTAATGTCTCTGTTGTATACACATGAGGGTTAATAAACCTCGCCTTGAGAAAACAAATATGTATAGGGTTGTAAAAGTAAAAAGCTGTATGTATAAAGGCCGGCCGGCCGATGTTATATTGCTGTGTATATTGTGTTAATCCCTTGTGATTCATTCAAGAGGGGAGGGGTGTTATGTACTGGGCCTTGCTGAAGTTATTCAGCAAGGCTCAGAAAGTCTGTAAAGAGGCTGGGCCTTGCTGAGTCATTCAGCAAGGCCCAGGAAGACTGGAAACAAGTTGCAGAGACCCGGACAGACCACGTGTCTGCCCGGGACCCAGACAGGCTGTCTCCAGCCTTGTGCGCATGCGCGAGGCGGGAGAATAGCCTGCATCGATTGGCTGAGCATTCCCTGGCTAGGGAATATAAGAAGGAGTGGCCAGAGTGGCCAGGTTGTTGTTGTTGTTAGTGCTTGATTCTGTGTTAGTTCTGTTCAATCTAGCTACATGCTTCTGTTCAGTGCACATGCACAATAAAGAACACCTTTTGCATCAAACTGCCTCGTCTTCATGTCTGCGTTGCGAACAGAACAGGTGTGGCTCCTAAAATTCTGCCTATAGGAAGGCATCATATCTATATAGGATTATCTCATTGACATGACAGTACTCTACTCCTTCTCTTGCTGGAAGAACTACTATAAGCTCTCAAGGCCTTTCCCATTAAACATACCAAATCTGGCAACCCGTTCACTCTCAGGCCATTTACAAGAGGTAGGAACTCTTTTGAACATGGTAAAATAAGCTTCTGTGTCTTCTATGCTGAGTGGGAAATTCCAGGCTCAGGAAACTGACTCAACAAAGGGAGAAAACCCCTGAGGAAATTGTCTTTACAATCCTCTCATTCTTCTATCTCATACCCTCCATTCTTCAGAACCATCCTGACAGGAGGTAGTTCAAACTCAGCCAGAGCTGCCTTCAGATGTATTTATTATTTTACTGGATTGTGTACACTGCCCAGAACCACTTTCTGTGAGATGTCTTGAAATGGCCCAGTAGCAGAATCTGAAAACAAACTTTTAACAATTATATTGAATAAAAAAAAAATTCAGGGATTTTGTTCATGATAAGAGAGAAGAAGTAGTCAATGAACAAGAGCAGCCACCCATCTCTTAACAAAGGCAGCCAAAATCCACCACAAATCAGGATTGACTGTCTCCATACTGAGGATTGACATTTCAGATTCATCCCAAAAGTCTCTCTTGAGACTGGAATGTATCAAGAGATTTTCTAACGGATGTTTGGGAGAAAGTTCTCCCATCTCACTCCTTGTCTCATCTTCAGAGTTTCACCCCATCTGTGACTCCTCCTAATTGGCACCTGCTTGTTGACTCACTGAGAGTTCAGACAGATGATGTCTCTCTTTGTGGCCATTATCCAAATCATAGTGATTTATTTCTTCTCTTGGTGCTAAATCTCTAAATACATTTTGGATTGCTTTCAGACATCACACAAACACAGCCATAACATGCTTCCCCTTTGATTTCATATCAAAGCCTTGATGGTTAATGTTTCTGCACTGAAAAATCTTGGGGGCATAAATGGCCCTGGAGAAAGAGAGAACCTTGAAGGATTTTAAGACAGGTAGGAGCTGCAGATGTGAAGGCTTGTCTGGACTCTGTCTGGATTAGGAAACCTCTGGAGCTACCATCTTGGAAGAGGGCTCTGGTTTCTTCCACCTCTTTATATTGCTGTGTCTTCAAAGCAAGGCTGGAGACTCCATCAGGAACACAAGTCTTGCTGCTCCTTCTGCTGCTTCTGCTGCCCCAGGAAGTTCTGGCCAGTCTCAGAGCCAAATGCCTCCTGACTCTGAAGAGGGACGAGGTGCACCCACAGAACTATTACAAGCCAGGAGACTTTCTCATTGGTGGCCTTGTCTCTGCTACGAGGATGCTGCTTCTACCATTAAGCTTCAACAAATCTCCTTTGACTCAAATTTCTCTGTACGTCAAATTTCATGCATAGAACTAGGGCCTCTCCATTCCACCCTAAGTTCTAAAGGTTCAGCCGCCTCTTATAATGAATGATCTCTTTGATCTGCTAGTTTTTCCCCTCTTTCTCTCTCATTTCATCCTTGGCTCATCCTTTTCAGCTGATGAACCTGATCTGAAATTCTCAAATAAATAATCAGTAGAGATCTTTTTTTCTTGACTTTGAAGAAGCAGCATCTGCTTTTCTTGACATCCTCTTAACAAGAGTTGTACTGTGGATGGACAAGAAAGAATGGTTCTTCTCTTCTACCGCTCTCATGCCCAATGAGGTTATCAGCATGGGTAGAAAAATGCAGAAAAATTGACTTTTTCTCTGAAGTAAAAAATGAGATAAATGTGAAAATTTTATTCTGTACCACCAATTAAATGAATGGATCCCAGTTCAAAATTGATTTTTCTTAAATGTCTGAATTTCATTTGAGTGGATGCCAGCATCCTAATCATGCAATGAGTTGTTTGTCAGCTAAGTCTCTATTGTGGACATGTGGGCCACATCAACACCTCCAGAAATTGAGCACTTGCTCCATTTGTTAACAGTCATAGTTGTTCATTTTATGTGTTGTTTTGGTGTCTCTGTCTGTCCTTGAATGATTGTACATTTCATGTGAAATAATAGGTCACACTTCCAATTTGACAAAGGTACAGAAAGAGATTGAAAGTCAATCTGAAATCTTAATACAACAGCAAGAATAAGGACAAGATGAAGAATAAGCCAAAACTGAATTTGAAATTGAATTATGTGCAAATGAGAACATGAAATAACAAACATGTATAAAGTTTTAAGGATTTGAAATAGAAGATGAACAGGTTAAATGTACATGACTGAATGCACTATTAATTTTTGATATTAAATAGAGACGGAGATAATTTGGGTGACTGGCATTCGGTTTACATTCTGTCATAGGATAAGAAAATATTTTTTTTTAAATAATATAATATATTCTTGGTACAGGACATCAGAGAAATTATAAAAAATGTGTAAGCATATTTCAGACCAAAGCGGGAATTGTGAAAAGCATGGGGAGACATTTTATGTTGGAGGACGGATTTGTGAGAAAGCTCAGACATTTTAGACACAAATTGACACAATAAGGCAAAGAATTTGAAAGGCTAAAAACCATGCAGAAACCAGAATTCTTTTTTATTGGGACTTCTGAGCAAAGAATTAGATAACATTCATAGTGTATATATACGTTAACTGTGGCAAGATTATTGTATCCTCAATGATGGAAGAATCATGGAATTCTCACAATGGAGGACTAGAATGTGAAAAATGTAGAATTTGCAGAAATGAAAAATTATCTGTTGAAAAGAGGGTGGGAAATCAGGTTTTATTCTTTTTCTTTTTTAATTTCTTGGACCTTTTCTTCCTTCCTTCCTTCCTTCCTTCCTTCCTTCCTTCCTTCCTTCCTTCCTTCCTTCCTTCCTTCCTTCCTTCCTTTATTTATTTTAATTAATATTTCATTTTCTTAAACAATTCTTAATAAATATAAATTTAAAAAAGAATTAGAGAAAGCTAACGATAACAATAACTAAGTCAGACAAAATATGCATTCAGTATCCAAAAATAAAAGAAAAATGGAAAGAATCCCAGAGTTCCGTTCAGATAGGTGAGGGTTTTTGTTTGTTTGTTTGTTTTTTGAGATTTGAAAATTCCTCCAAATCTCTTAGCATTAGGTGGATTAGAAACACAATTGTTGAAAGAACAGTTAAATAACATGCCGCTTCCATTGGTTATGTCCCCTAATATATTCATACTTTCAGGAAACCATTATCAGAGTACTGGAAAATGCTGTCCTTCCTTTTTGCAATCCAAGCGATCAACAAGAATCCCTACATTTTGTTCAATGTCACCCTGGGATACAACATCTATGACAATTATTTCAAGGCACAAACAACCTCAGAGGCTTTGCTGGACCTGCTTTCGGAGGGGGAGGCCAATGTTCCCAACTACAGCTGTGGAAGGCAGAGAAACACAGTTGCAGTTCTCGAAGGGGCTGCTATTGACATCTCCTTCCAGATTTCAACCATGTTGGGAACCTACAAAATCCCACAGGTGGGTCTTTGTTGGGAAGAGCATTTTTAGGCATGCAACTTACAGCCAGACATCCTCTGTTGTTAATGAAGAGCAAAGTTCCATTATGGGAGTTGCATGAAGTAGGGATGAAGGTTCTATCAAACAGAAGAGCAGGATCTGAGCAGAGACATCCCCTCGCTGGCATACTCATAATGCAGACTGTGCATCTCTGCTGGCTATTTGCAACAGCCAAAGGCTGCACGGAAGAGAGAAGAGAAACAATGTAAGGCAGAATGACCAGAGACCCCCTATAAAAGGTTCTTCATTGCAAAGAGTGGAACAATTCCTCCTTTAGAGCCAGATTTTGTTTTTATGATCTCCCAATAAATAAAATTAAGGTGTTTTTTTTTTCCCTTTTCAGATCAATCACGGTTTTGATTCCCAGCTTCTGAGTGATGAAAATCCTTTCTTCTATCCAATGCTCCCTGCTGAAGGAGTCCAGTACCCAGGGATGGTGAAGCTGGTCCTCCATTTCAGGTGGACCTTGGTGGGTCTCCTGGCTCCAGACACTGAGAATGGAGAAAGGTTCATGAGGACCTTGACTTCCCTGCTGATCAGGAATGGTATTTGCCCAGTTTTATCACAAACCTTTTCTCCAGCTTCTCGGGAAGCGATCATACACTGGCCTTTATACCTCAGTTGGAGAAAGGTGAATGTCTTTATTTTTGGTGCAGACTTGACTTCATTCAATGTAGGGGTTTTGCTTATGGATCTGATATTTGAAACGCTTACTGAACCTCCTAGAGGAAAAGTCCTGATCACCACAGTCCGCTGGGACTTCACTATTTATTTGGAAAAAAGATCTTTTCCTGTTGAATACATCCATAGCATATTTTCCTTTCCTATGATGAAAAGTCAAATTGTAAACCATGGTGGGTATTTGAGTTTTAATTCTTTTATGAGACACTATATAGAGACCTCCTTCTTGTGTTCCTACACCAACAATGCCTTTTCGGTGAAAATCTGGAGACGGTGCAGGCAGAGAGAAGACCTGGAAACTCTCAAGGAAGAGGTGATGGATTCAATCCTGATTCAGGACAACTATTTCATTTACAACACAGTCTGGGCACGGGCCTTAAGGCACGGGCCTTAAAAGCAGTTTATTTGTCCAGATCCAGGAACACATTTAAAACTGGTAAAAACGTGAAAACTCCAAAGCTAAAGGCATGGCAGGTACTTATTTTCTATTGCACAGCTCTCCATAGCAGTTGAGAATCTATGTTACAATTGTAAGAACCGGACAATAGTTATACTGTATTCTGAATATAAAAATTGCATTAAATTCCATTTTCCATTCCTCTCCTTTCTGCAATTCATTTCACCCTGCTCATTTCTTTCCAATTTCTTTTTACAAGCTTCTTGGTAAAAAACATTTTTCCTCCACCTCTTTCTTCTTTGATTCTTTTTTTTACAAGCAGAACCATCACCATATACCACACAGTCTAAAAAAGTGTGCTGTGCATATTAAGCTGTCTAACATCCCTGGCTCCCTCACTTTCCCTTCTGCTCCAGTGCAGCCTTTACCCAGAGTGGGTCTCATTCTTTGGGTAAGAATCCCTTTGATTTTCCTTCCCCGGCTCAGAACTCTCAGTACAATCACAGATAACAAAGATTCTCATCAAGCAGCAGCCTGTGGAGAAGCCTCTTTGGGCCCAGAAGCTGAGCGGGCTAAGGTCAGGTGAGAAGATGAAGGGCTGGACTGGGAAAAAGTCTGGAAGCAGCAAGAGTTAAGAATATTCCATAAAATATTCTGTAGATGTTCCATAAAATTGAAAGAAGGTGACCTTAACTGGCACCAGAGATCATCTTTCACCATGAAGATATTGGGGTCTCTTCTCCATGGCAAGTTGCCCATCTGTCACCTCAATGCAGAGTTTCATAAGCACAACCTGCTAGTAGAGCAAAGGTCCCCACAGTCATCCTCAAAGTGAACAAAGATGTTTCTCTTCCTATCTGCCCATTGACCTGTAAACCAGTTATTTACAACATTGTTTCTGTGTGGGGCATCTGATTTCATTTTGATCTCACTGGCAAAATTCCTTCAATGTTGTTGTGCACAACATCCATTTCCTTTAGAGTTTTAACTTTGGACCTCAATAGTTCATGCTGGATATATCCTTTGCTCTGATTACTTCCCATTCGTTTTGCAAAGTTTGCAGTGACAATTGTGAATGGAAGAGATAAAGAACATCCTTCACCATCCTTATTTTCCAGGCCATTCTTCATCTTTCTAACAAGATTTTATTCTATATTCCTCATACAGATCCTTCATGCGTGCTCAAATGGAGGCCTCTTATCAAAGAGCTTTCTTTGTCCTGTGTAACATTGCCCATTTTCTCTCCCATTCTAGCTTCATTCCTTCCTTCGAACCGCTCAGTTTTATAATAATTCCATCTATGGGGTGTATTTGGATGAGAATGGAGAGCTGGTAGCAGACCTGGACATTATGAACACGGTGATTTTTCCCAATATGTCTAGTATCAAAGTGACACTTGGGAGTCTAGAAAGAGTGGGATCCATGGATTTCAAGTTCATGATGAACCAGAATGCAATTGCAAAGATGGAAATGATGAACAAGGTGGGGAGAAAACTTTATTCTGCTCTTTCTGAAGATCTTTCCAAGAGGATTGCAGAATTGGGGAAGTGACAGACTTGGGATGCCATCTCAATTCTCCCAGAGAGGAAACATTTTCCCGTTAGCTGTTCAGGTGTCTATGAGAAAAAAATGCTTAACTATTCCAGTTAGCTGTTTATTAAACTTCTACAAGGAAGGTAGTTTTATATCATGGGACAAAGTGATTGATTTTGTCAAAGCATAAATCCATTCAACTTTCTTTTCAATAGCTAAGAAATTTAAAATAAAATTGGAGTGGGAGAAAAACTAGAAGAGAAGATAAATAGGCAAACAGCAAGCAATCACATCAGTTTGAAGAGCTCCAAATTTCTTGTAGGCTTCGAATTTAGCAAAGCTAAACCTTGACTTGAAGATCCCCAAACTTTTCCTTTTGCCTCTTTTAGGAAATAATTCATGTTGTGGATGTTATTTTTCCCCTCTTTCTGGCCAGCCCATGCCTTCTTCCAGGTGTGTGGAAAGCTGCCCTGCTGGGTTCATGAAGGTGGCTCAGGAAGGGAAGCCCATCTGCTGCTACAATTGTCATCCATGTGCGGAAGGAACCATCTCCACCATGGAAGGTGGGTGACAGCAGGAGAAAGGGGCAGACTTTGGGGAGGACCATAGATCTCCATGAACATGCATTTTGAAAGGCTTGGCCAGAGTGGGTCCCACCTCTTTGAGTCTTGATCAAGGCAAATATTTATGTCATAGTGAACTATTAGAAATGATATTGGGGATTAATCTGGTATATAGGTCAAGCAAGCAGGCATAGAGATCATGGATAAAGATACAGGATAAGTGAGGGTTGAGTATGGTGAGGGAAATGACATCTCTTTATCTTTTACAACACAACTTCCATGTTTCAAATTATTATTTACTTCATTGCTCTGAATATGAGACTTTCCGGATTCCAGAATACAATGATGGAACTTTGATTGAATTTTTGTAGGAGGATTGATCAGATTCTTTGCAAGTGTCTAATAGGTATTTTGGGCAGCCACAATTTCAGGTTGCAGCCACCTGCCTTTAATCAAAGGATGTATTTCTTTACTAAAGAAGTTTCATAGAATGTCTTGGCTGTTCATTCTAATTGATGTGGTGGATGGACTGGGCAGCCTTATGTAATAATCCTTTGACCGCTCCATCTGTTCAGGTGATGCCTTTTTTGGTCAGCCTCAGGTGACTGCTGGGTTTATACTTCCTGAGGCTGATATTGCAGAGATTCTCCTGGAGGCTCCTCTTAAAATAATTTTCAGAACCATGGCCCATGGAGAGGGATTTAGTCAAACTTCCTTCTTGATTTTATTGGAAGGTGTCCCTCTTTCTGATAATAAAAAAAATGAGGAATGCACTTTGATGTCCTCACTCCATATATCCAACTCATCTTCAAGGGCCACTCCATCTAACATTTCTTTCTCTGTGGCAAAAGTAATGTTTATCCATTTCAGCTAGCAAAGCTACATTAAGCAATCCTTCACATGTACTACATTCCACTATAGACTGGATATCATTGGTGCCTTAAAGCATTGACAAAAGGCTGGACTCCAGAGGTTCAGCAGTGAAAAGGTAAAATGGTGGAACTGCCTTGTTTCCTGGAATCCTTTCTTCTTCCCTTCTTCTCTCTCAGCAAGTTCATTGATGAAATGGTGACATCAAAAAGAAGATAAAATAAATATTAAGGTGTTCTAGCTGGAGGGAAATGAAGAATTATATTGAGTTCACCTATGCCCAGTCATTCACACAAAAAACAAGTTTACCCAAACAATGCATTTTATTAAAGGACATGTTAAAGGGAGAAACTATTTTTGCTCTTTTTCAGATGCAGACAAATGTACCAAATGTCCAGAAGATCAACATCCAAACATCAATCAAGGTCACTGTATCCCCAAGATTAAAAATTATCTTTCTTATAACGAAAATCTGGGGATTATCCTGATTTCCATTGCCTTGTTCTTCTCTTTAACCACAGGCTTTGGCTTGTGGATCTTCATTAAATTCATGGAAACACCAATTGTTATGCTCCGGAGCGAAGAAGCAATCTTAAGGAAATCTGATTCATTTTGTTCAGAATACTCTTTATTTATGCAACATACTCCAGTACGGATAAAGTGAAGCTAGAAACTGGAAAACTCCTCCTTCTTCCCACAGTGTCTGAGCATTTCCTCCTCCCTCAATGACAGGTCATAAATCACATTCCCCAATTAGTTTAGAGTGTGAGCTATCTTTCCCGCCACTATCTATCTTCTCACATTTCATTCTTTGAAGACGCTGTGCTGAGATGTTGTTATGGCTAAATAGTTCCTAACACATTCTTTCACTCCCTCCCCCCTCCTACTATCTATTAGTGGCTCTTAAAGTAATACACAGGTTAAATAGTGAATGTCTGCATCCATATATAATGTCAAGCATAACATTCGATGTTAGCAGCCTTGACATCCGGCCCCCCTTACAAAAACGACCAATCCTGTAATATAAACAAAAATATATGTTAATGATTAGGTTTCGGTTTGTTGGGATATTTTGCATGAAATCTTTTGACGAGTCTGTTGGCTTCTACCTCGCATGATTTCACCCAGGTGGCTTCAGATAGCGGGTATCCTTTCCACTGTACTAGGTACTGTACTTTGCCTTTGAAGATTCTGGAATCAAGAATATGTTTCACTTCGTAATGGGTCTTCCCTGCAACTACGAGGGGCCCAGGTGCTTTCTTTGGGGGAGGTCTTATAGTGGAGCCTCGATAAGGTTTTAACAAGCTACTGTGGAAAACAGGGTGAATTTTACCCAGAAGTCTAGGGAGTTTCAGTTTTACGGTGACTGGATTGATGACCTTTACGATAGGGAATGGTCCTAAGAATTTCGGTCCTAACTTCTTGCTGGGTAATTTAAGGCGTAAATATTTGGTTGACAGATAGACTTTTCCCCCAACTTGGAATGTTCTTTGGGGAGCCCTCTTTTTGTCACCTTGTTTTTTATAGGTTTCAAAAGTCTTTTTTAAAGCAGACTTAGTGTTCTTCCAAACTTCCTCCCATCCCCTCACCCATTGGTCAAGTGTCTGGGAAGCAGTTGGCACTTGGGGATATTCAGGTATTGGGCCGAACTCTTTGCCTGTGGCTACTCTAAAAGGTGTGTAGCCGGTACTGCTGTGCACAGAATTGTTGTACGCAACCTCTGCAAAAGGGAGGAGGTCAGTCCAGTTAGTCTGTTGATAGGATACGTAGCATCTGAGATATTGCTCCACCATTTTGTTGGCGGCCTCTGCAGCTCCATTGGTGGCTGGATGAAAAGCAGACGATAAGCCTTGAGATGACCCAATTAATTTAAGAAAACTCCTCCAGAACTTTGCTGTGAACTGCACCCCCCTGTCAGAGATTATTCGCTTAGGGGCGCCGTGCAGTTGGTAGATATGTTTCAGGAACAATTTGGTCAGTCGTTGGGCAGATGGAGGTCTTACAGCAGCTTGGGATGGTGCAAGGGCAGCAGAGGGTGCCATCGCCCCCCACAGACCAACACCAGAGAAAGCAGCAACCCTTAGCCATGACACAGCAGCAAGGCTGGGGCCAACCACAGCAGAGAGAGCCAGCCCTGCAGCATCCCACCCTGAACGTGCAACCCTTGGCCACGCCCCAACAACAAGGCTGGGGCAAACCACAGCAGAGAGCGCCGACCCTGCAGCAGGCCACCCCGAGCGTGCAACCCTTGGCTATGCCCCAGCAACAAGACTGGGGCCTACCACAGCTGAGAGCGCCAGCCCTGCAGCAGCCAGCCCCGAATGTGCAACCCTTGGGCATGCCACAGCAGCAAGGCTGGGGCCAACAACAACATCCCCAGTGGGCCCCACAACAGCCTATGATGGCTCCACATCTCAGAGCAACCTTTGATGGGGATTCAGAGAAGCTAATTTTTTTCCTCAATCAAGTACGTTCTCATTTAAATCATTGGGCCCACCTCTACCCAGACCCAGGTGCGATGGTCGATGTAATTGCATCAAACCTAGAGGGAGAGGCATCTGAATGGCTAAACAACTTGTACAATGAGGAAGCCCATGAATTGGGCAATCCCCACCTCTTCCTCTTGAGTCTCAAGGAGAGATTCGAGGACCCCTCTACCAGCCTTAGAGCAGGAGGACAAATCCATAACATAAAGCAAGCCGATAGACCTGCTCTAGAGTATGTGCGTGAATTCCGCAAGATAGCTGGTCGAATAGAGGGGTGGCCGGAGCAATCCCTAATCCATCTTTTTATAGAGGGGCTAGATGACCACCTCTCCGAAGCCTGCCTCATTCGAGCAGTACCTGATCAACTACACGAGTGGTACCAGACAGCGGTGAAGCTGGATATTCAACTCACCTGCTACAAGAAGCCTCCCCCACCTGAACCTGAGATGAGACCTGAGCAACCCGGACGACAACCGCTCCCCCCTCCTACTATCTATTAGTGGCTCTTAAAGTAATACACAGGTTAAATAGTGAATGTCTGCATCCATATATAATGTCAAGCATAACATTCGATGTTAGCAGCCTTGACACCAATTGTCAAAGCCAACAACCGGGACCTCTCCTACATTCTCCTGGTCTCCCTCCTGCTTTCCATCTTGACCTCCTTTCTGTTCATTGGCCGGCCAAGGAGAGTGACCTGCCTCCTCCGACAAACAGCCTTCAGCATTGTCTTCTCAATTGCCCTATCTTCAATCTTGGCCAAAACAATCACAGTGGTCTTAGCCTTCTTGGCCACAAAACCAGGGAATAAAGTGCAGAGATGGTTAGGGAAGAGCTTGGCCAACTCCATTGTCCTTTCTTGTTCTGGTCTCCAAGTTGTCATCTGCAGCATCTGGTTGGGCACTTTCCCCCCATTCCCTGATTCTGACATGCACTCCCAACCTACAGAGATTATTCTACAATGCAATGAAGGCTCTGTCATCTTCTTTTATGTTGCCCTTGGGTACATGGGCTTCTTGTCTGCTGTCTGCTTCACGGTGGCTTTTCTGGCCAGGAATCTCACTGGGGCTTTCAACAAAGCCAAGCTGATCTCCTTCAGCATGCTGGTCTTCTGCAGTGTCTGGGTGTCCTTTGTGCCGGCCTACCTGAGCACCAAGGGGAAGTACACGGTGGCTGTTCAGGTCTTCTCCATCTTGGCCTCCAGTGTTGGATTACTGGGCTGCATTTTCATCCCCAAGTGCTACATTATTATTTTTAGGCCAGATCTGAACACCAAAGGATATTTTGATGTCAAAATAATGTAGAAAAAATGACTTTTACAAATTTATTTTTCAAAAATGGCATTTAGTAATCTCAATTAACAGTTCTGACCATTTAATATTTATTTATTTAACTTATATGCTTCCCCTCTTGCCTAAAGATGATTTTAGGCAGTTTACAATAAGTAAAAACAAGATGAAACAATAAAACATTCAAAGGATAAATAGTACCTCTAACATTGGTTTAAAATTGACACATATGAGAAGGAAGAGGGCAAGATGCCCATGGGGAGGAGGTATTCCTCTTATTTCTAAAGCTACCTGTATTTATTTTCCTCTATATTCCTAAAGACACCAATAGGAATACACCCAGTCTCCTTTTTAGTCACAATAGCATGGGTAAAATCAATTTCCAGATGGACGGGACAGTTTAGTAGGCAAATGGAGACACAATAAGGACTGTGGCTTTGCAACTCATAGCAACCTGTGGGAAGTTTTATCAGAATATTCCCATAGTAATCCCTGAATCTGAAGATGCAAATGTTTCTTCTAACTAAGATCATTTTTCTTTACACATCTAACAGAAGGGCAAGAAGT
Organism: Azemiops feae; assembly: GCA_023970755.1. NCBI lineage: Eukaryota > Metazoa > Chordata > Lepidosauria > Squamata > Viperidae > Azemiops > Azemiops feae. The sequence continues at coordinate 213,939 of JALGBA010000182.1, read as the reverse complement.
AACCTGAGATTGATTATGCTATCATTTATGAATATGTATATATGGATCATTTTCTCCCTCTTTGCATTATTTTCCCCTCCTTTCTGAAATGTATAAATATTTATATAATTATTTAATAAACAAATAAGCCCAACTCATACATAGATTACACTGGTGGCTTACAGCTTTAAACATAGCCCACAAACTCATAAAAACACCATCACGTTATGAGTGGGATGTGAGCGTATGACATCAATGTATCTCTTTCTTTGAAGGAGTTTTATTCTAACTATTCTTTTGCAGAAGACTCCATTCCCAGTACCTATTGTTTAATAAACGTTGCAGTGAGGTCTCATTCTTTGTTTTGGGCTTTGTGTTTTGATTCCACAGAAACTGGTGTCAGAAATGGGATTCACAATTTTTGATCTGGGACCAGGGATGACAACACCATATGTGTTGTAGTGACCTTCATCCCATGTCCTTTCCTGCTGCCAAAAAAGGCCACCCTTTACGAGTGTGTTTAAGGCAACACTCTGTGTCTAAAAGTTTATTTTGGTTAGGGAGGTTTGTTAAATGTGTGTGGCCCTTTTTTCAATCCAGTTCTCAGCCACCCTTTGCCATGAAGAGAGCTCAACTGAGCAATGACTGGAGGTGTCTGGCAAGAGGAATTTGGCTTTGGAGGGGTGAACGTGACCCTTTTTCTACTTACATGGTTCATTTTGGATCTTGGGCAAACCAGCAATTAGGCTGTCTGCTCTCAACTTTCAGAGGACTTTTCGGGACTTTAGGGTTTAGAGACAAGAGAACTTTCTCTTGGATTGAGAGGTGGCAACCCATTGATCAAAAGTCAGTCCATTTATTATTATTATTATTATTATTATTATTATTATTATTATTATTATTATTATTATTATTATTATTATTATTATTATTATTATTATTATTATTATTAGTAGTAGTAGTAGTAGTAGTAGTAGTAGTAGTAGTAGTATCATTATCATTATTGTTGTTGTTATTATTATTGTTGTTGTTGTTGTTATTGTTGTTGTTGTTATTATTTATTATTATTATTATTAGAATTGGAAGGGACCTTGGAGGTCATCTAGTCCAACCCCCTGCTCAGGCAGGAAACCCTATACCATTTCAGACAAATGGTTCTCCAGTCTCTTCTTAAAAACTTTCAGTGTTGGAGCATTCACCGCTTCTGGATGTAGGTTGTTCCACTGGTTAATTGTTCTAACTGTCAGGAAGTTTCTCCTTAGTTCTAGGTTGCTTTTCTCCTTGATTAGTTTCCATCCATTGCTTCTTTTCCTGCCTTCAGGTGCTTTGGAGAATAGCTTGACTCCCTCTTCTTTGTGGCAACCCCTGAGATATTGAAATGCTGCTATCATGTCACCCCTAGTCCTTCTCTTCATTAAACTAGACATATCAAGCAGTAGGTTGTGGTCTACTTTATCAAATGCCTTACTGAAGTCCAAGTAAATGGTCCATTAATTTTGTCACCTGGTCAAAGAATGCAATAAGATTTGTCTGGCATGATCTGTTTTTGACAAACCCATGTTGGCTTTTGTGAAGTTATTTTACAGGAATTCTCTAAGACCAAAAATGGGGGATTTGGTGCATACACATTTAGCCATCTTACTCTTTGGAGGATGGAGGACATGCAGTGCTTTCAGCTCCTCCACTTTCTTAAGAAGCAGTGCCTTTAGCTGCTTCACTTTCTTTAGTTAGCAAGTTTCTGTGTCTGCAGCTCCTGTGCAGCATCCACCATGGTGAGTTCCTGGCTGTTGGTTGTTTAAAAGGAAGGGAACAGAGTGGGGAATGAGGAGGACTATTGATGATGCTTTGTCATCTCCCTACTTTTGGCATGAGAGGTTAGAGCCAGAAAATAGGCCTGCTACCTTTGGCTCCCCTCCCGGGATGGAGGTTAGAACCAGGACAATCAGGAATTTCCTGACTGTTAGAATAATTAATCAGTCGAACAACTTGCCTCCAGAAGTTGTGAATGCTCCAACACTGGAAGTTTTTAAGAAGAGACTGGAGAACTATTTGTCTGAAATAGTATAGGGTTTCCTGCCTGAATAGGGGGTTGGACTAGAAGATCTCCAAGGTCCTTTCCAACTCTGTTATTCTGTTTTTCATGACCCAAATAACGTGGAGTGTCCACCATCAGAAGAATGAGATGGATGAACTATTGCAATTTAGTGAGTAGTATTTATGCCTAATCCCTCCTTCCTCCCTTACACCACATTTATGGGAAACTCAAATATGGATACTCTCAATTCTTTAAGAATTCTTTTGTAAAACTCTTATATGGCTTTATTTCAGCTGCCCTCTTATTTCAGAGCGTGCACAGTCTTATTGCGCGAGATAAGCCAGGAGTAAACACAGTAAACAGTGGTCTATATTAAATGGTGGTTTATCTTACACTGTCTACAATATCACACACCAGGAACAATATACACACAGGTGCTGATACAGCAGCATCCAACACACCAGTTACAGAAGGAAATGGAAGAGAGAGAACACATCAGCGGACCCTTCCCTCTATAACAACAACAACAACAACAACAACAACAACAATAATAATAATAATAATAATAATAATAATAATAATAATAATAATAATAATAATAATAATAATAATAATAATAATAATAATAATAATAATAATGTTGGAAGGGACCTTGGGGGTCATCTAGTCCAACCCCCTGCTCAGGCAGGAAACCCTATACCATTTCAGATAAATGGCTGTCCAGTCTCTTCTTAAAAACCTCCAGTGTTGGAGCATTCACCACTTCTAGAGGCAGGTTGTTCCACTGGTTAATTGTTCTGTCAGGAGGTTTCTCCTTATTTCTAGGTTGCTTCTCTCCTTGATTAGTTTCCATCCATTGCTTCTTGTCCTGCCTTCAGGTGGTTTGGAGAATAGCTTGACTCCCTCTTCTTTGTGGCAGCCCCTAAGATATTGGAACACTGCTATCATGTCCCCACTTGTCCTTCTCTTCATTAAACTAGACATACCCAATTCCAGCAACCGTTCATTATATGTTTTAGCCTCCAGTCCTCTAATCATCTTTGTTGCTCTTCTCTGTACTTTTTCTAGAGTCTCAACATTTAGATTTACTGATTGTTAGGGAGTTGTCCTGGCAATAGGAGTTAAACCTTCTTAATAGCCTATGCAATCCTACTTGTGAATACGATAATAGGATCATATCATCGCATAGAGCAAGCTATTATAATATGTATTTAGGATCATCGGCATATGTACCATGGGATCCTTCATTAACCCTGGCAGGTCATTAATCTATAGATTAAATAATAATAGGGCCAGGATACACCCTTGTCTTACCCCTTTATTTGTGTGACTCCTGTTAGTCAGGGCCCCATTATTCCCACCACACCTTCAAACAAGTACTAGTGTAAAGGGCTTTAATCAAAGCTAGCAATCTAAGTTCTATTTTAAGAGATGTCAATTTACTCCATAGTACTTCTCTGTTTAAAGTATCAAATGCTGCTGTAAGATCTATAAAAGCAGCAAACAGGGGTCTCTTCTTATAGGCATATTTGGCAATTAGATGGTTCAGGACAAAGCAGTTATCGATAGTAGATTGTTTTGTCTAAAACCTGCTTGTTCTTCTCCGAGGATATGATTTTCCTCTACCCAGATTTCAATTCTATTCAAAAGGAACCTAGCATATATTTTTGCTACAAGGTCAATAAGACTAATGGGCCTATAATTACTAGCATCCTTTTTATTCCCTTTTTATATATGGGAACAACTATTGCCATCTTCCACCCATCTGGTATATGGCAGGTGTTATTTATATGTGTAACGTTTGAGCGTGGAAATTCCTCTAACTCACATTTATACATTTCTTCTGGTCGTAAGATGCTCCTTTGTATTCAAGTCTGGCCTCAGAAGGATAATGTAGCACTTGGGGATGAAGACACAACCCAGAAGACCAGCAGTGGAGGACAAGATGGAGAAGACCTGCACAGCCACCATGTATTTCCCCTTGGTGCTCAAGTAGGTGGGAAGGAAGGAGACCCAGACATTGCAGAAGACCAGCATGCTGAAGGTAATCAGCTTGGCTTCGTTGAAGGCCCCAGGTAGATTCCTGGCCAGGAAAGCCACTGTGAAGCAGATGGCAGCCAGAAAGCCCATGTAGCTGAGGGTAATGTAGAACATGAAAATAGAGCCTTCATTGCATTGCAGGATAATCTCTCCAGGCTGGGAGTGAAAGTCAGAGTCAGGGAATGGGGGAGAAGTTCCCAACCAGATGGAGCAGATGATAATTTGGACACCAGAACAAGAAAGGATGATGGAGTTGGACAAGCTCTTCCCCAACCATCTCTTCACTTGGTTTCCTGGTTTTGTGGCCAGGAAAGCCAATACCACTGTGATGGTTTTGGCCAAGAGAGAAGAAATGGCAACTGAGAAGATGATGCTGAAAACTGTTTGTCGGAGAAGGCAGGTGGCTTTTGTTGGTTGACCAACAAAGAGAAGAGGAGACAAGAAGCAAAGCAGGAGGGAGACCAGGAAGATGTAGGAGAGATCCCGGTTGTTGGCTTTGACAATGGGAGTGTCTCGGTATTTAATGAATAGGATTAAAACAAGGCCTGTGGCTAAGAACAAGAATAGGACAAAAGAAACCAGGATGATTCCCAGATATTCTTCAAAAGAAAGGAAGGATATAACTTTGGGGATACATCGGATTCTGTCCTCATTTGGAGATTTTTCATCTGGACACTTGGTGCATTTTTCTGTATCTGAGTAAACCAAAAAAGCAATTTTTTAAAATATTCTATACTTTCACCTTTCAAAAAATACATTCTTGGGACAACAATTGTTACCAGCAGCATTTCCCAAGAAGCATTGCTTAAAATTTCTACAGAAAGAAGGTAAGAAGAATATCATTTTCTTTAAAAAAAAAAAAAAAGGCTATATTTTGATAGTTTATGAAATTGGAAGAAATCCTGGAACCTGAATGATTTCTTTTGTAAATTGCAGAACATACATTATTAGAGGTAGATAATGAATCAGTTAATCTTTCTAGGCATATTTCCTGGATCCTGCCAGATGGCACTTCTTAAAACTCTGGATGCCTATCTTTTGAAATCTAATTAGCTAGGGGGAAAAAGTTAGTTCTGCAAATAATCTGGAATACAGACTAAAAAGCAGAAGAGATTTTTTTTCTGGCAGTAGAGAAGCTTGTCCAATCTGCTACATCTTCCTATTTCTTCCAAGGCCCTCCCTTAAGGTTTTTCTTCTATTCCTCCCTCTAGATAAGAAATTGTGCAATTTGAAGATAATAGCAATGGCAATATCAGTTAGACTTATAAATTGCATCACAGTGCTTTACAGCCCTCTCTAAGCAGTTTAGAGTCAGCCTATTGCCCCCAACAATATGGGTCCTCATTTTATCGATCTCAGAAGGATGGAAGGCTGAGTCAACCTTGAGCTGATGAGAATTGAACTGCTGAACTGCAGACCAAAGCAAAAAACAATTGAGCTTCAATCTGTCTTTTAACTTGAACTTTCATGACAGTCTTTCAGATGAATCCACTTCCACAAGGCCTGCCCTTTTCCTTGGTGTCCCCCACCTTCCTCAGTGGAGATGGTCCCCTCCGGACAAGGAATGCAGTCGTAGCAGCAAGCAGGCTCTCCTTCTCGCTTTCGCTTGACAAATCCAGGATGGCAACTTTCCACACATTGGGATTGAGGTAGAGACTAAGCAGAAAAATAAGGAATGCCAAAGAAAATAGATTGGGATTAAGCATGCATGAAAATGGATGTAGACATTAACATTAGCCAAATAGTTCCTGGGCTTGACTTAGATAAATATGAAATCACAAATTTAAGAGAGATAAATACTGGCAGATTGTTCATTTACTCATTCCCCTTTGCTTTTGGCATCTAACATGGAAATAAAGGATATTTTTATTTAAGAAAGTCTGGAGGGCTCCCGGTTCCATATCGCGGCGCTGGCGGATGTGCAGGGCAATTGCTCCCTCCGCCGTCCGGTTTTCTCTCGCCGGGGGACCCTGAAAGGGGTCGAAAGTCACCTTGGAGGGGTGACGAGCAGGGAAGAGGACCTCCGACTGATCGTGGAAGGGTGGCAGCCCTTCCTTTTGATCCAGAGCAGCTCTTCGGACTGACAGAGAAAAAATCGGCCATTCACATGGCCCATCATTAATGCCGTTTCTAGCCGAGGCCAAACTCACAACTAAGCACTTGAAAGCACCGCGGAGGAACTGGGTGAGACCCTACCTTCTTTTTACCCCAAATATTCTTTCCTGTAAAAGCTCTCTGAAATTGCTTCCCCCTGTGAGGAGAGAGGGAAGGGAACGTCTTTCTCCCACCCTCTAAAATGGCGGCGGCTGCCTACATTGGGGAGATGAAAGCTTGAAAAATATATTTAAGTAATTGGACTTACATGTTTTCTGGATCTGGCGACCCAAAAAGTTACTACTTTAACGGAAACTGGCTATTTTAACTACTTGGGGAAAAAAACTGGATAAAAGTCTAGCCTGTTTGAAAAGGATTCTAAAGGCCACCAGGGACATCTTGTGGTGAAGCCTGGTATAGCAAGTGAATATCCCTGGCAAAGAGATCTGTTTACAACCTAGATCTGGCCTTGGTACTATCTAAAGATAAAAAGCTGCAGCTGGGAGCTGAAACTGGCTCTTAAGAACTGTGGAGGTGAACATTCACTGACTCTTGCTTAAAAAATTAGTCTCCACTAAAGGACTATCTACAAATATTTCAGAAATGGAGGGGGACCAGCAACAAACTTTCCTTGACTATAAACGTATACCTGAAAAAATCCTTGAAGCTACTGAGATAATTAAATCCAGACTGAAAGACAAAGGTGCCAGCTTGAACCTACAAACTGAAATCCAGACTCCAACTAAAGAATTTACAACCCAGAAAACAACAGAAGTAGGAGAAATCAATACTAATGCAGAGGACTCTAAGGAACAACAACAATATATTGAAAATTCTGATAATCAAATCCTGATTGCAACCTACAACTCAAAAAGTAACAGAAGTGGAACAAAGTAATACCAAAACAGAGGATGCTAAAGATCAACGAGGACAGCACATTGAAAACCTAGTTAATCAATCAATAACTATAAAATTGGACATGACCTTTTACCTAATCCAGAAGAAACCTGAGGAAGACGAAGACCAGACCGAATTGAAGATAAAGACACTAGAACAAACAGCAAGACTTGAACTACCAGGGCAACAACTTAATGATTATAAATGGACCAGTTCTTTTGAAAAGTTGATGACTAGATGGTCTCCTTTGATTCAAGTAGCATATACCAGAATGAAAGGAGACCTATTTCATAATTTAAAGATATGGGTATGGAAACCTGGTTGGCAGAAAAAGAAAGCTAGAGTTAGGTTTAAAAAATGGGGCCTTCTGACTTACTAAAAAGATCCTAAAGTCTCAACTAATGGGCTAAAGGGAGACCTGGAGATGAAGGGAAATATAACTATTAGATTCAAATGTTGTTGGATTAATTGACTTAATAATTAAGGTACAGATTTATAAGGGAAATGGAAATTAAATATCAGGAAATACACTTAGCCCAGAAAATATAGATGATGGATGGATTTGAGACAATAAAGGTTACTCTATTAGTAAGTTGTGATGTATCAGGATGAGAATTAGAAAATGTTTATGAAATAAAAATAGAATATACTTAAGTAAGTAATATGTGTATTTTAGATATTATAACTTTTGTGTTGTGAAATAAAGGAAATTTGGGTTACCATAAATTTGAATAATATGGATGTTAAAGGTTAAAATTGGAATATTGTAATTAGAAATTAAGAATTAGGTAAAACTTAAAAACAGGATATGGATATGTATAAACAAAAGATAGATTGATAAATGCTTTAATTGTGCTTGCTATAGCTAGAAATTTACTAGTTTAACTATGTTATATCAAATGTTAATGGGAAATAGAGAAGGATTTTTTGACCATAAAGATAAAAAAAATGCATTGTAGGTTTTTCAGATGAAGTGCCCTCTTACAAGCCAAAGCTCAAATGTAATTAGCATTGACTTTCCAATTCTCCCTTGTTATTTACAAAATGAAGAAGGCCTTGTCTTTGGATCAAAGTCTTGTTTCGGTGCTTCAGTTTTCCAGATTATGGGCATTATCTCACATCAAAACAGCCTTTATGATTTCATGTGAAACATGAACACCTTTGGACCTTCTTCCGAGGAGCAGAAGGCCTATTGCTCATCCCAGTGGGGTGAAAGAGAGCTATGGATAACTCTGGCCAAGTTTGGGCTGCTTAAAAACATTGTAGAATATCAGTGACCTTTAAAGAGAGACATTCCTCAATCTGGACAAGGTGAGGCTTATTTCTCACATGGATCAACAGGACCTCTAACCAGTCATGACTATATTTCATCTGATTCAGTCCAAACCTTAATGCAGACACTGGTTGAAAGAACCTACTAGCAACACAAATGCTAGCACTTTAATATTTCTCACCAGCTTGATCCATGGTCGCCATCCTAAAGAATAATCACCCAGCATCCAATGTTGGATATGACTGAATCAGTTTAAAAGAATATTCCTTATCATGGCATCTGAAGGACACTTTCATGAATAGTACTGAAGTCCCCACAATCATCTAACAAAATGTTAAAATTTCTCTTCTATACATTCAACTCTCAGTGAGGGTCTTCCGCCATGGTGACTAGAGTTGGCCTACTTGAAATGGGTCATAATCTTTAGAAAAAAGAGAAAACACAGCAATATTTGACCCACCTTGTTGAGCAGATTTAGCCATGAAAGAGCAATTTGGTTAATAATAACTCTCTGTCTTTCAATACTCCCCACTTTCCTTTTGATCAAATCCCCCTCGGGCGAAATCACCAAGACCTCAATGTCCATATCTGCAGTTACTTCTCCATTATGGTCCAGGTAAAGATTCCAAAGGGAAAGATTGTAGAACTCATTCTTCTTCAGAAAGGGATGGAACTAGAATGGAAACATCCGGGAATTTTAAAAGCAGAAACCTTGGTTTGTTATTTCACCTGGTATTTTCATGTATGACTTTTTCTTCTATAGTTTTTTTTAATGTGCAAACATGCTTCATTAGGACAACAAGTGTTACCACTAAGTTCATAATGAATGAGCAAGGTTCAGCAAAATTGGTCAATCATACTTTAAAGAAATATGTATTGAGAAAATATAATAGACCCATCTGATAAATTATAGAGAACATTCTACAGCGGGTATCAAATAAATTGAACAGCAGCAAAAAAGAGATTATTCATAAACTCCTTCAAAATAAAGGTTGATTACCCAAAATCATGGATTTTTTTCAAGATAAAAGTTCCCAAGATAATCTGCTCCCAGGTAGATGAAACAGAAAATATGACCACAGGAGCTAATTCTACTTTATTGGTGTGCTATTGCAAGACTAAAAGTACAAATCTCCTACCAATTCATTTGTCAGCTTGAAAATTTAGGGAGGATTCTTTCTGAGTTTCTTTCTATTTCCTGATAGAGTGCATGTTTAAACTCCAGTAGGAAAATGATTTTTAGCAGAAGGTCTATACCATTTTTTACAAGAACTTCAATGATGCACTGAAAAAGGATGACCAAACTTGATAAGAATATTTGTGAAAATGATAATAAAATAATAGAATATTGCAAATTAAAAGTGAGGCAGCAGTGAGATGCTCATGGAAAGAAGGTAAATGTATCCATGAGAATCTCAGGATGTGAACATTTAATTTGAGGGGACCCCCAACTCAAGTATCGGCTCTCCTTGCAGGCACCATGCTTGGAGAAGACATTTCAGAAAACCTGGATCAGCTTTAGGGAAGGGCAAGGAAGTCCAGGAAAAGCTGGTTTTAGCCCTGAGGAAAGACAGAAGGAGAAGACCCATTATGATCTACAGGAGCTGAAAATCAGGAATCTGGAAGCACCTTTCCTAACACAGTGTGGTAATTGGAGAAGGGAAGGATATAGTACTCTTCCAAAAACTGAAAGATGTTACACAGAAGCTTAAGATCTGTTCACAGTTATACCAGAGTCTGGAACATGATAAAATGATCTCAGTGATGATATTCTGGCTGAATTAAAGGGAAAATATCCTAAGAAGAGGAGCAGTTTTTATACAGCTTAGCAAGTGAACCAGAGAAGTTCAGTCTCCCCTTCACTGGTTGGCTTAATGCAGAGACTGAGCAGCCATCAGTCAGAGAATATTTAACTGGGATTTCTGTAGAAAGGAAGGTTAGGCTAGGATATATTGATGACAGCTTAAGAATATAAAATGATGAAGAATATAAAATAAAGGAATCCTTCAAATAGACATCACTAATAGTATACTGATTATTGTTACTTATAGAATGAATGATATGTATTGGGTTAAGTTTTTACCATTAATAGTGATAAATTTATTAATATAGCTTTTTAGTATTATGTTAATCATGCATACTTAATATGTATACCCGGACGACAGTCTGCTTGTTAAAGCATTGATTTAGTGTTGGGGGTAACCCCATTACTGTATCTATCCTTACCCTTGGTTTAATCCTTGTTTTTACCCTATGTTATACCTTTACCTACCCTTCCCTTTCTATCCCGATAAAAATAATAAAACATATTAAAAAAAAAAAAAAAAAAGAACATGACAACAGAGCCTTCATTGCATTGCAGGATAATCACTCCAGGCTGGGCATGTGGGTCAGAATCAGGGAATGGGGGAAAAACTCCAAGACACATGGAGCAGATGAAAGTTTGGACAGCAGAACAAGAAAGAATGATGGAGTTGGCCAAGCTCTTCCCCAACCATCTCTTCACTCGGTTTCCTGGCTTTGTTGCCAGGAAGGCCAGCACAACCATGATTGTTTTGGCCAACACAGAAGACACGGCTACTGAGAAAACAATGCTGAACACTGTTTGTCGGAGAAGGCAGGTGGCTTTCATTGGTTGTCCAATGAAGAGAAAGGAGGACAAGAAGCAAAGAAGGAAGGAGACCAGGAGGATGTAGGACAGGTCCCGGTTGTTGGCTTTCACAATAGGAGTTTCTAGATTTTTGAGGAATATGATTAAAACAAAGCCAGTGGTTAGGAACAAGAGTAGGGCAAAGGATGATGCTCAGATGTTCCTCATAGGTCAGGAAGTTTATTGTTTTGGGGATACATTCGATTCGGTTCTCAGTTGAATATTGATCATCCGGGCACTTGGTACATTTTTTAGTATCTGAGAAAACAAAAATAATAAGTATTTTTTATAATTCTCCTTGGAAATATAAATAAATAAATAAATAAATAAATAAATAAATAAATAAATAAATAAATAAATAAATAAATAAATAAATAAATAAATAAATAAATAAATAAATAAATAAATAAATAAATAAATAAATAAATAAATAATAAATAAATAAATAAATAATAAATAAATAAATAAATAAATAAATAAATAAATAAATAAATAAATAAATAAATAAATAAATAGTTCCAGCTTAGATGTGTGAATTTAGTAATCTTTCCTGAGGTGTCACCCACCTTCCTTAGTGGAGATGGTCCCCTCTGGACAAGGAATACAGTCATAGCAGCAAAGTGGCTCTTTTTCCCGAGTCCGCTTGAAAAATCCAGGACGACAATTTTCCACACATTTGGACTGAGGCAGGGACTAAGAAGAAAAAGAAGAAATGTCAAAGAAAACAGGTTAGGAGTCACCAACTATGAAAAATGGAGAGCGACATGAACATTAGCCAACTAGTTTCTCGTCTTCACTTTGATAACTATAAAATTTCTAACTAGTACAAAACGGTTATAGGAGATATAACTATTGGGAGATTCTTCATTTTGTTTCTTGGTTTTGCTTCTGGCATATGACATGGAAGTAAAGGATTTTTTTTTACTGAACTCTGTAGTGGTGGAATTGAGAAAAGGTTTAAGCATTAAGTGACAATCAGAGGGTTCCTCCTCATAGTAACATGCATTTCTGCATTCTTCATAGATACATGAAGAAGTATAATTTGATGACACCAACTGGCATGGAAAGATAGACCCACATTTACTGTTAGTTAAATTTGGAGCCTCCTTTGTGTCTAGATGGACTGAAGGTACATAACGATCAGCTGAAGGTGATGGACTGAAGGTACATAACATTGGAGGGGTTTCCTGTTGAAGTGACTTTCTAGAAGAAGAAGGACTGTTGCAGGATCCCAGTGTGGTCAAGGAGAAGCATAATCTCCTCTTTCCAGGCTGGGTTCCTCAAAAACATCACAGACTATGGACCTCCTCTTTCAGGGGACTCTGTCTCCAACCAGGACATGCTGAATCCAAATTCCAAAGCTTATTTCCAACTGAGATGAGCAGGACTTCCATGCAGTCTCAATTCAATCTAATTGTCTGAGATGGTATAGGACAGGTTCTCCTGCTTGAGTGGGGGGCTGGACTAGACCTCCAAGGTCCCTTCCGGTTCCGTTCCATTCTATTCTATTCTATTCTATTCTATTCTATTCTATTCTATTCTATTCTATTCTATTCTATTCTATTCTATTCTATTCTATTCTATTCTATTCTATTCTATTCTATTCTATTCTATTCTATTCTATTCTATTCTATTCTATTCTATTCTATTTCAAGAGAATTGCTTATTTCTGTGCTATTTGCGGACAAGGAACAAGCGAACTTGAATCTATCAGCACCACAATTCCCAGCACTTGTTGGCTTCTCTCTCCAGTTTTATGGAAATATAAATTTCAGAATGGACACAAAATGGCCATGATCTTTTTCCTAAAGAATAATCCCCTGAAAATCTCATTTTGGACATAGCTGAATCAGTTAAACAGTGTTCCATATTGTAGCATCAGAGGGATACCATGGTTGATGGTACTCAAGGCTCCATATCTAAGAAAATTATAAAGGTTTTACTTCACATATTCAATTCTCAGTAAAGGTAAACCACTCAGTAAAGGTAAACTAGGCTTAGCCTTCTTGAAATGGGTCCCCAGGCTTTGTAAAAAAGAAAGATACCGACATTTTCCCCACCTGGTTAAGCAACTTGAGCCGTGACAGAACATTTTGATTGATGGTAAACCTCTGTCTTTCAAATCTCCCTAGTTGCTGTTTCCTGGGATTCCTCTTGGAGAGAAACATCCAGCTCACAATATCCAGATCTGCAGTTATGTCTCCATTTTCATCCAAGTAAAGTTTCAGCAGGGAAAGGTTGCACAATTCATTCTTCTTCAGAAAGGAATGGAACTAGAATGAAAACATCCAGGAATTTTAAAATAAGAAAGCATGGTTTCTTAACCCATGCAGTCTTTTCACCTTTGCATCTGTCTTCTAGAGTTGTCTCATTTGCAAGAATTCTTAGCAGAACAATTGTTACCACTGTCTCCAAAGGTGAAACCCAAAGGTGCAGCAAAATTTCTGCAATTCTATATTAGGGGAATACGTATTGACAAAATATGATTGACAAAATGTGTCAATTAGAGGAAACATTCCAGAGCAAGTGACAGATAAATTGAAAACAAACAAAGAGATTATTCATAAACTCCTTGAAAACAAAAAGGAGATTACCAGAAAGTATAGATTTCTCAAGAAGAAAATTGCCAGGTTAATCTTCTCACAGATAGACCAAATGGGAAGCAAGACCACATGACCTTATCCCACTTCCACCAGATGGATTTCTAACTGGCCAACAAGCCATACTCAATGGTACTATATCTACACGGAGGGAAGTAAGCAGTGGGGTACCAAAAGGTTCCATCTTTGGCCCAGTACTCTGCAGTATCTTCATAAATGACTTAGATGAGGGAATAAAAGGGGAACTCATCAAATTTGCAAATGATACTAAACTGGCAGGAATAGCCAACAACCCAGAAGACAAGCTCAGGATGCTAAAAAAATCTTGACAGACTTGAACAATGGATTCTATCTAACAAAATGAAATTTAATGTGGAGAAAAGCAAGGTTTTACTCTTAGGCAGGAAAAACCAAAGGTGCAAGCACAGAATACTGTAGGTAAAACCTGGCTCAAAAACAGTAATTGTGAGAGGGACCTTGGAATCCTAGTGGACGATCACTTAAATATGAGTCAGCAGTGTGTGGCAGCAGCCAAAAAAGCTAGTAGAATCCTTGTTTGTATAAGCAGAGGCACAGAATCAAAAATCACATGAAGTATAAAGTGTTTCTAATCTGTTTTTTTACAGTACTGTTTTTGATAGGTTGGACTGTTTTTTCCCTTTGTGTAAAGACGGATGCAAAAAAACCAGTTGAGTAGTTCTGCTTTCTCCCTGTTGCTTGTCACCTTCTTGCCACTTTCTCCACTAATGGACCAATCATTTCCTTAACATTTTTCTTGTTTTTTACATGTTGAAAGAAGCTTTTGTTGTTGGTGTTGTTATTTTTGACTTTTGTTGCAAACCTTAGTTCATTTTGAGCCTTAGCTTTCCTCGTTTCATCTTTGCAGGCTCGGGCTATTTGCTGATATTCTGCCATAGTTATGTGTCCCTCTTTCTACTTTTTATACTTGTCCTTTTTATCTTTCAATTTATCAGAGAGTTCTTTATGCAGCCATGCTGGTTTCTTTTGAGAACTGTTGTCCTTCCCAAGCTCTACGTTTATTGAAATTAGCTCTCTTAAAGTCCAAGACTAATTTGACTACGTTCTATTGCTTGTGCTTGCATAATGTTGAATTCCAATACTGCATGATCACTCACCCCCCCAAGGTTCCTGTGGCTTCAACACCTTCTATCATTGCATCTCTATTAGTGAGAATTAAGTCCAATATAGCTGATCCTCTAGTTCCCTTTTCTACCCCAAGGTTCTCAAGGAACTGGCAGATGTGATCTCAGAATCACTGAACTATATTTTTCAAAGATCCTGGAGCACTGGGGAACTACCAGAGGACTGGAAAAGAGCTGATGTAGTTCCCATCTTCAAAAAAGGGAAAGAAAATGGATCCAGGAAATTACAGACCTATCAGCCTGACCTCAATACCTGGGAAGATTCTGGAAAAGATAATCAAACAACGAATCAACGAACACCTAGAGGCAAATAAAATCACTACTAAAAGCCAACATGGGTTTGTCAAAAACAGATCATGCCAGAAAAACCTTATTGCATTCTTTGACCAAGTGACAAAATTAGTGGATCAGAGGAATGCTGTGGATATAATTTACTTGGACTTCAGTAAGGCATTTGATAAAGTAGATCACAACCTACTACTCGATAAGATAGAAAAATGTGGGTTAGACAGCATCACCACCAGATGGATTCGTAGCTGGTTGACTGGCCATACTCAGCATGTGGTCCTCAATGGAACCGCATCTACATGGAGGGAAGTGTGCAGTGGGGTGCCCCAGGGCTCTGTTCTGGGCCAGTGCTCTTCAACATCTTCATCAATGATTTGGATGAGGGGATAGATGGGGAACTCATCAAGTTTGCGGATGACACCAAGCTGGCAGGAATAGCCAACACTCCAGAAGACAGGCTTAAGATACAGGAGGACCTGGACAGACTTGAACACTGGGCACTATTTAACAAAATGAAATTCAATGGTGAAAAAAGTAAGGTTCTACATTTAGGCAAGAAAAACCAAATGTACAGGTATAGTATAGGGGGTACCTTGCTCAATAGTAGTAACTGTGAGAGGGATCTCGGAGTCCTAGTGGACAATCATTTAAATATGAGCCAGCAATGTGCTACGGCTGCCAAAAAAGCCAACACAGTGCTGGGCTGCATTAACAGAGGGATAGAATCAAGATCACGTGAAGTATTAATACCACTTTACAATGCCTTGGTAAGGCCACACTTGGAATACTGCATCCAGTTTTGGTCACCACGATGTAAAAAAGATGTTGAGACTCTAGAAAGAGTACCGAGAAGGGCAACAAAGATGATTAGGGGACTGGAGGCTAAAACATATCAGGAACGTTTGCTGGAATTGGGTATGTCTAGTTTAATGAAAAGAAGGACTAGGGGTGACATGATAGCAGTATTCCAATATCTCAGGGGTTGCCACAAAGAAGAGGGAGTCAAGCTATTCTCCAAGGCGCCTGAGGGCAGGACAAGAAGTAATGGATGGAAACTAGTCAAGGAGAGAAGCAACCTGGAACTGAGGAGAAACTTCCTGACAGTTAGAACAATTTACCAGTGGAACAACCTGCCTCCAGAAGCGGTGAATGCTCCAACACTGGAAGTTTTTAAGAAGAGACTGGACAGCCATTTGTCCGAAATGGTGTAGGGTTTCCTGCCTGAGCAGGGGTTGGACTCGATGACCTCAAGGTCCCTTCCAACTTATTATTATTATTATATTATTATTATTATTATTATTATTATTATTATTATTATTATTATTATTATTATTATTATTATTATTATTATTATTATTATTATTATTATTATTATTATTATTATTATTATTATTATTATGCTATTTGGCTCTTTTGGTTCCTCATAAAATAGATATAAAAAGCTATGATGTTACTTTCCAGAGATAATACCCTTGGACTTTGAGTTATTAATAATGAGAGAATTATTATTAGAGTAGGCACCATGTCTTCTTAAAAAACCTACAAAATCCAACTTACTAATATGATATTTTCAGCATACAACAAGGTGTAACAATAATTTAGCACTTTATTCGAGGACAGGCAGCAAAGGATGTAAAGAGCTCCTCCAAAGGCAAAAGCTTTCTTTTCTTTTCTTTTCTTTTCTTTTTCTTTTAACTTTTAACTTTTAACCTTTTAAATTTTTAACCTTTTAACCTTTTAACCTTTTAACCTTTTAACCTTTTAACTTTTTAAACTTTTAACCTTTTAACCTTTTAACCTTTTAACCTTTTAAACTTTTAACTTTTAAACTTTTAAACTTTTAAACTTTTAAACTTTTAAACTTTTAAACTTTTAAACTTTTAACTTTTAAACTTTTAAACTTTTAACTTTTAACTTTTAAACTTTTAAACTTTTAAACTTTTAAACTTTTAAACTTTTAAACTTTTAAACTTTTAAACTTTTAAACTTTTAAACTTTTAAACTTTTAAACTTTTAAACTTTTAAACTTTTAAACTTTTAAACTTTTAAACTTTTAAACTTTTAAACTTTTAAACTTTTAAACTTTTAAACTTTTAAACTTTTAAACTTTTAAACTTTTAAACTTTTAAACTTTTAAACTTTTAAACTTTTAAACTTTTAAACTTTTAAACAACTTTTAAACTTTTAAACTTTTAAACTTTTAAAAACTTTTTATCTTTTTAACCTCTTTTAACATTGCATTTTAAACCTGTTTTAAACCTTGTTTGATATATACCGGAGAGGCCAGTATATATTGGAAACGGAAGCCACCGGAGAAAGACGGAGGAATGGGTAAAAGAAAAAAACAACAAGGCACCAGCCCGGGTTCTCTCCTACCAGTGAAGAATGCAAAACAACCAAAAATTGAGGAGTACTTTGCTGGCAAGAGACTTGTAAGTAAAACTATCCCCCCCCCTTCACTACCAACAAGCCGGAGAGATTAGAACGGGACCTGCAAAGAGATCTGATAAAACAGCAGATACTGGACTTTCCTGATCTGGGGGGAGGGGAGCAAAATGACAGCCAGCTATTTTCACAAATAACGAGTCCAGTTACAGCCGGCATGGAGACTAAGATAAAGACTAAAAAGGTTAACAACAACAATCTAACTCAGAGTGGGGAGAGCTTACCATGGGAGAATACAACAGAGTTCATGGCAAAGCAATGTCTTCTCACAGCACAAACGGTAGTCTCAATATTTGAACAACTAATAACCATTCAACATGATGTAGAGACATTGAAAAAAGATATAGCTGTTCTGCTCCAGGCACAGCATTGGGCTATGGGCGCCCCCACTGAAAATGAGCACAGACCCTGGGAAACAGACAGAGAGCCTACTGTAAAGTGGCAGCCCACTCAGAAAAACAGTCCTTCTACTGCTAAGGCAACAAGAGGAGGAGATATTAATAGAGAAGTTTCATGGGAAGACAATAAAGCACCCCACCTACAATCACACCAGCAATCACATCGCTCACTACAAACACACCAGGTTGTGCTGAGAATCCACATGAATAGGCTTAATCATGGTCGGTGGAATTCCAAGAGGGCTATACTAAATTCCCTAAGCCAGCTTCTTCACTGTCACTGGGGGCAGATTGATCTACATACTGCTGAGTGGCTCCCTGAGGCCCCAAATTGGAAGCGGATATTTCTCTCCTTTAAACAGCCCACCATACCGCTGATGCTATTTAAAATGAAGGCTCATCTAGCCTCCTTTCAAATCTCTCCCATCAGAGTTTTCTGCAAGGAAAGGGTTAAACCCTTAATTGTTAACATGTGAGCTCCCAAGGTTGTCGTTTCTTCCGCATTCTCAACCCTGGGAAAGGGAGAGGGAAAAAAAGGGAGTAAGTCAGCCCTGTTTGGAGAAGATGTACTTAATAGCACAGAAACAGAAACAGGACTTATTAATGCTTTTGGCACTCTCCCAAGGAGTGAACAAGATAACATACTAATTAAGTTAGAAAACCTAAAGAAATCCTTATTGGTCACAATGGATACGGCTGAACCGCTTATTGAT
Organism: Azemiops feae; assembly: GCA_023970755.1. Taxonomy (NCBI): domain Eukaryota; kingdom Metazoa; phylum Chordata; class Lepidosauria; order Squamata; family Viperidae; genus Azemiops; species Azemiops feae. The sequence goes on along the minus strand of JALGBA010000182.1, from coordinate 195,364 downwards.
TTGGTTTCCCCTATAATTGAGCCTCTTACTTTTCCCCCAGGGGGCAAGAGTTTGCAAGAATATGAGTTCATGGAAAGCAGAAGCCAAGATACACAGGGGCCAGTAGAGGCCCCAATAGAGAAGGAGATGCTAGCATCCTTAAGTGACTTTCCGATGATACCTTCTGCAACACATCAATCTCTCGAGAGAGGACTCACATCAGTGCCATCATTTCAAACCCGAATGGATCATGACCTAATAACCCCTTGCTCTACACCTAGAGAAGAGGCTCCGGAATGGCAAGCCTTGTTAGCTGGTGCTAAATCTTCTTACCTCGAACAAACTTCCCAGGAGCCTTCACAGAATTTTGATGGGGCTCCTCTACTTTTAGAGAAGGGCAATTTTGTGCGGGACAACACTTCAAGCCATTGCAACAATTCTACAACTTCCCTTTGTATAAATCAAATCTCCTGACGAACTGCAAAAGAGGATCCCCTCTCCATTATAACCTGGAATATAGCGGGCTGGTCTGTGCCATCAAAAGACCAACATTTTCTTGACTATATATCGCAATTTGACATTCTTTTTTTACAGGAAACTTGGGCCCCTACAGAGATACAGTTAGATGGTTACTGGGGTAACTCTATCCCAGCAGTTCCAAGTAAGGTGGGTGGGAGAGCTAAAGGGGGCATTGTGACATTAGTGAACACATCTTTGCATTTTAAATGTGTACCGTTGCCACCTCTTCAGCCATGGGTAGTGACTACCCTACTTTTATTTAAACAGGTGGAGATCTTGCTTTTTAATATCTATATTCCCCCACTCAACAAGAATAATCTGATCAATAAGATCTGGGAAGGTATAGAAGATTTTATCCTGGGCTGCTTAGACAAATATCCCACAGCAGCAATAATTATTGGGGGGGGGGACTTAAACGCTAGGATGGGCCCAAGCAATCAAGCATTATTCAATCAATTTAAGATCTATTATGAAGAGAAAGTACCACGAGAACCCCTGTTTGCCAGACAATTTAAAGACACCAAGGCAAATCGGGCAGGTCTGTGTGTAAGACAGATGACTGTACAGTTGGACCTTTGTATCCTTAATGGTTCCACATGGGATGACTACCCAGCAGATTATACGTATCGGGGAGCAGGAAGAACATCCACAGTTGATTATTGGATAGTATCATACGGCCTCCTGAAGTTCCTGCAGAAGATGGAGGTAGACTCGCGACTGGAAAGTGATCATGATCCACTAACCCTTACTTTTACATTACACCAGAATCTGCTAAGGGCTGGCTCAACCTATCTACCCAGGTTAGAGAACCACAATACCCAGATAAAAATTAAATGGACAGAGAAAAATGCAATGGAAGTTACTAAATGGATGTTAGCCCCAGAAACCATAGAACTACATACATCTCTATTAACGAATAAGTTTGAAGGATCATACTTAAAGGGGTTTGAAACTTTAATTTTAAATTTGAAATCGGTCCTCACTAATAGAATACTAGCTCACCCCAAAAAGCCGGTTTTAAAGAATAAAAAATGGTTTGACAGGGATTGTGTGCAACTAAAAAAAACATATAATAAGGAATACAGAAAAAGTAAAAATGCCCCTTCTGAGGATCACACTCACTGCTTAAACCAGTTGAAGGCACAATATAAGACTCTTCTAAAAGAAAAGAAAAGGGCGGCCCAGATGGAGTCTTGGCATAGACTAATTGCATCAGTCAGGACAAAAAATACATCCCTTGTTTGGCACATCACCAGAGGATTGGGGAAATCCCCCCTGCCTCCAACTAATCAGTTACCGATTCATGCCTGGGAAGAATATTTTAGAAAGCTTTATGCAGACCCCGACTATGTAACTTATGAGAGCCAAATTAATTTGGACCAAACCCCTTATTGGCCCCCTGTACACCAGGCGAGATATCCCGATTGATTGGAGCCCTCAAGGGTAATAAGGCACCTGGTGCTGACAATGTCCTGCCACAAATAATAAAAAATAATCCCAGTTGGTGGGCTCCACTTTTAGCATCTCTGTTTACATATATAGATAGAACGGGCCATATGCCAAGAGATTGGGGATTAGCAATTATCATACCAATCTATAAAAATGGTAGTAGAAATGACCCTGGCAATTATAGACCCATTAGTCTTCTGAGTGTTATTAGTAAAATGTATGCCAAACACCTAAACTATAAACTTCAGGATTGGCTAGTTTCGGGGGGGATAATTAAAGATGAACAAGCCGGTTTTAGAGAAGGAAGATCAACAGTGGATCATATCTTGGTACTTCACCATCTAGTACAAAAATACACACATAAAAAAAAAATCTTCTCTTTTTGTGGCCTTCCTTGATTTTAAGCAGGCCTTCGACTCAATATCTAGGAACTCCCTATGGGAGAAATTAGAAGGCACTACTATCGATAAACGCCTCCTTTTCCTCATACAAAAATTGTATGCCAATTCCACCTTGAAAGTGAGGTGTAATCCTCAAGGGACCTTAACCGGCTCAGTAAGGGTACAAAAAGGGGTACGGCAGGGTTGCATCCTGTCCCCCTCCCTCTTTAACTTCTATATCAACCCCCTGATCGATCTCTTACAGAACCCTGATCTGCATCCGCCCAACCTAGCACATTGCAAAATCCCGATCCTTCTATATGCCGACGATGCGGTCATTATTTCTCAAACTCCTGTAGGACTGAAGAGAGCAATTAGGGCAACACTCGGCTACTGCAAACAGAATAAGTTGGTCCTTAACCTTGATAAATCAAAAATTTTAGTTTTTGCGAAAAGACCCAGCCAATACTCCTGGAAAATAGAAGGACACAGTTTAGAACAGGTTAGAACATTTAGATACCTTGGGGTGGTTTTCCACTCGCAGGGGACATGGAGGGCACACCTGGATCATGCATTGCAAGCAGTCAATAGGTCCTTGAATGCAATCAGGCATTACTTTTACACAGGCGGAGGTCAATTGGTACCTGCTGCCTTAAAACTTTTCGAGGCCAAAACATTGGCACAAATTCTATATGGGGCACAAACAGGAATCCTTGCAAAGAAAAACTTGCTTGAAACCATACAAACCAAATTCCTGCGAGCCATCTTAGCTGCACCCAAAGGAACCCCAAATGCCCAATTAAGAATTGAGACAGGCATGCCCCAAATTCAGGTAAGAGCCTGGAAGATGATGATCATTCACTGGCTTAAAATGTATTTCTTTCCAGAGGGACTATCCCCGTTAGTGCTGACTGACAACTTCCCCTCCCCCTGGAAGCAGGCAATAGATCATAAACTGGGCTCTTATGGGCTCTCTTCGGTATTCCTGATGTCCCTAGGCTTTGATCAAGCAAAGCAAGTAGTATCCAATAGAATAAAGGACATGGAGTTCCAAGAAGAACTAAATAGGTTGCCTCGCCACATTAGGGATAGAATCAAACAGGGTGTGTGGGAACCGGCAAGATATCTGAATGATCTGACCTTCCCAAAACAAAGAATAGCTTTCTTCAGAGCCAGATTTAACATTCTTCCCTCAGCACTCCTCCAGGGCAGGTATAAGAGAACACCAATAGCAGAACGGGTATGTATATGTGGTAAAGGAGAAGTCGAAGACATCTCACATGTTTTATTGTACTGTGAGTTATACCGAGTTTATAGGTCAGCATATATTTTTCCCTTATTAGAGAGATTGCCAGGGAGGGCAGACAATTTTTATGTAGGCTTTCTCCTCCAGGACTCAAACCCTTCTATCACGCATGCAGTGGCAAAATACTGTGTTGCAGCAATGTCCACAAGAAAAAAATTGGTTACAGATTTATAGCCGTCAACTTGTGCCAATTTTTTGGAGATATCTCTAATAATTTTTGGAACATTACATTTACTCACACACTTATCGGCTTTCCACTCACGTAAACTAGGGAGTGACCCTAACATTTTGAGAACATGTATTTTTTTAACAGGGATGTTATTATTTATTATTAATGTCAGTACTATTTTTATTTTATATTTTTCTTAATATATTGTAAAAAGTGATATCTATTGCTGGTCTATGACCATAATAAAGTTGTTGTTGTTATTATTATTATTATTATTAGGCTGGATTTAAGGATACTGAGTGCTTCCATGGAGATAAAGCACAGGCAGCACTAGAGTTAAGTGTCACCAACCTAGAATGGCACCAAACTCCATAACTCTGGGTGACCTTCCCTAGCAGCCTCTGGAGGCAAGAGACCCCATTGAAGGACAGCAGAAGTCACTTCCCTGGCTGTTGAATTATCTCCATCCAGCATGACTTTCTGGACATGTCCTAACAGGAAGGACTAAGACCACTACAGAACATTGCCCCAAGGGGTCTATCTGTGACTTTTCTCTAATGTGCTTTTCTCCAGACACCCCTCCTTATGTGGAAGAAGTTCAGAGTCCAAAGAACAGAAACTCCTTCTCACTGCAATCATCACCATCCCTGTCTCTGAGACCTCTTCTCCTATGTCTCCAGTGACTGTCCTTGATGTAAACATCAGATTGAAGCAACATGGAAGGGATCTTGCATCAGAAAAGGATAAATATCACAAATTATGCTTTTTGTGGCTCACATTACAGGACAGACAGGAGCTGTGCTCTTGAATATATTTTCTCTCTCTTCCAGGTGAATCTTGGTTTCTCTGTTTGAATCAGAAAAGCCACTGGATATTCCACCCTGTCAGAGTGCTTTGAATTCTTCTAATTCTTTTTTAGAAAGAGGAAGGAGATTGATTCCGCCCTATGAATTATGGACCTCCTGCTTCTGCTTCTGTTTCTGAAGCTGCTGGTGTCCCAGCCACTTTCTGGGAAGCTGAGAATGAAGTGCCCACTGAATTTGGACAAGCAGGATGGAGAAAAGCCATGGAGCTATTATAGGCCAGGAGATCTTCTCATTGGTATAGTCTTCTCTGCATCAGAAATAGCACCTGCAACATTACCTTTCAACATGGCTCCTTCTAGTCAGATTCAGCTGTAAGTCAGGCGATGGAGTTTCATTCCCTCCATTTCCAGTTCTAATGCTCTTCTTTTTTTCTTCTTGTTTTACTTACTCTTATATTGCAGGATCTGACAAATGTTTTGAATCCTTTTGATTAACACAGCCTCTCTCTTTTGCCTTATTTTCTGAGAGTAGAAACAGGCAAATGAAACCTGAAAGAAGTCCACATTAATTTCCTCTCTTTGTTCAATCCTAAATTCATGACTGGAATACTGACTTTGGTTGAAAGTAATGATTGAAATGGTTCTAATTTCCTCTGCCCAACCATTTCCATATTTTTATAACCGATTGATATGTAATGTCTGATTTTTAAAGGAATAGAAGATGACTTGTTTTTAGAACAGCTTCTCTGGATCACTTATCAAAAATCTCCTTCCTTTAATGGTGGTTCTTCTTTAATGATTGAATTATTCTGGGCTATGAATATTAGTACTGCTAAAAATAATTGTATGTTTCTGATTTGTTAAACCATTTTGAGGACTATCCCCATCCTCAACACTAACAATATTAAAGGGTTATGGGTGACTATCATTTGCCTCTAGTTTTGGAATTAATATTAGCTTATGTTTCAGCTAGTTCGTAGAGAAAAAAGATGATTAAATGGAGAAAAAGTATTGTTGTTCTTGCTGTTGATGATGCTAATATTAACATGATCATGGTTTTACAGTAGTTTATCCTATGGAAAGGAATATATACTATGCATGATTTGCAATATTGAACTGGTGAAGGAGAATCCCCAGCTCCTGCGCAATCTCACACTTGGCTACAACATCTATGACAACTATGATAACAACTTTGGCACTTCAGATGCCTTGCTGGATATGCTCTCTACTGGAGAAGCCAATGTTCCCAACTACAGCTGTGGAAGGAAGAACAAACTTTTGGCTATTGTTGATGGAGCTAGCAGAGACAGCTCCATCCAGATGTCAACATTAGCAGGCACCTACAAAGTCCCACAGGTTTGTGTTTGTCCTTCCCTTTCTGTAAAGTGAGTGGGATGTTGGTGTGTGAGTGATAGATCCAACCGTGTCTTCTCTATATAATTCAAGATTATTTTGAATAATAATAATGATCAGTCTATACTTCGAAAGGCACTTTACTCCTTCCAAGAAATGGCGCCAAGTTAATAACGCCCATCTCACCACAAAAGCCTCTTTCTCCCAAACAGCCCATCTCCTCTCTGTTTCCAAAAGCTTTCGTGAAGTGTTGGCGCAGGGCTGCAGATCCCCCCTAAGGTTTTTTTGTAGGAGGACTGTGCCCACCACAACATCACTAGCATCAGCCTGGATAATGAATGGTTCCTCAGGATCAGGATGTTTAAGAACTGGTTCTGCTGCAAATAATCTTTTCACCATGGCATTTGTAAGTGTTATAAATAAGGATTGGGATATGCAGTCGGGAGGAAGCAAGGAGCAAAAGAGACCTGTCTTTTCATGACATCATCCCAATTGCTTAGAGGCTTCTGCTGCACACTTGTGAAGGCAAGGAGAGGCTCTGTGTTCAGTCAAAGATCTTCTGTACAATAGGAATGTGCAGTACTGATGGAAAACTCACATTTTTTTACATGGTCTTAGCCAAAATAATGATATCCTCAATCATGACCAAATCTCAGATTATTAAATAGAGTCCTACAGGATTACCTTTCCTACTGATGATAAAAAAAATATATGTATTATGAACCTTTAGGGGCCACTAACATTAACTAACCATTTTATTAAAAATCTACAAATATGTTAGGCAACGTATCAACTATTTTTTGCCCTAAAATTCTCATGATCAAATTCATTGTAAAAGGTTTGAAGAGCAATATGGCCTCTGGAGAGGATTTTCTACCAGCTGAAAAATTCAAGAAATATCCCGACTGGTGGGACCCTCCATTGACATATACATTTACACATATAAATAATATCCGCCATGCCCATTTGGGTCAAAGATGGCAATTGTAATTCCTATATATAAAAAAGGGACTAAAAAGGACCCTAATAGGACGATTTCTCTAAAGATATTGTGACTAAAATATATGCAAACTTCCACTTGAAAAGAATTTATAGTAGGTGGATGAAAAGTGCATTCCTTGTAGAAGAACCAGCAGTCTTTAGGCAGATGTGATCCACTCTTGACAATTCTTTTGTCTTGAACCATCTAACTATAAAAATATCAGTCAGAGGAAATAATGGTTTGCTGGCTTTATAGCATTTGACACAGTAAACAAAGAAATATTATGCAAGAAATTGACTGGCCTTCAAATGGAGCTCAGGATGTTGACCCTGCTCAAAGCCCTTTCTACAAGCACTGACAGTGAGAACAGTTAATGAGTGGAACGGCTTGCCTCATGAAGTTGTGGGTGCTCCATTAATGGAGATTTTCAAAAAGAGGCTGGACATTCCTTTTGTCTGGATTGGTATAGGATCTCTTGCTATGGGCAGGGGGTTGGACTAGAAAACCTCTATGGTCCCTTCCATCCCATTTTTGTTCATTTGTTTGAGAGTGTGTTTGCGGCTCAATGGAGCCATGATAAGAAGGATTGATATGTACCAAAAGGTAAGACAAAGGTGTTGCCGATATGACATTTGGGTTGCATGTGCTGTTAAGAGGACTTGGCTCCTATTCTCATAATAATTACTGATTATGATAAGTCAAAGTCAAAAGTTATGGTCTTTGGAAAATGACAGCATTGCCATATAGGGCTAATTGATGAGGAGGCAACAGAGCAAGTGCACACCTTTCCTTACCTGGGGGAACTTTTCTCTGTGACTGGATCTTGGCTCCCTCAACATCAAAGGAGTTCATTTAAAAGTCACAACTGAATGCTCTGTAAAAATATTTTTTAAAAATCATAGGTATGCAGCTTCCTTAGACTGAATTATTAAATACAAAATACCAACATTACCATTATGCAGTTATATTGAGCTGAACTTTCAGATTTAATTTATATCATTACTAGAACAAATCCGATCACAACATCTGAGAAGTATCTTGAGGGTGGATAAAAGACTTCAGCTGCTGCCCTGAGAGTAGAATTGGGATACAATTTATAAAATTGGGGCATATGATTATGTTTAATAAAATTAATGGTTTGGAAACTGATAAGAGTCCCCAAATGCTATTAGAACAAACAAATTTCATTTAAAACATTCTTGATTTTATATTAGGAACTGTCGTCTCCCTGTCTTTTTTACCACTCGAGAAAAAAATAAAAAAATGCTACACAAAGAATCCAAGATGGTCAAAATAGAGAAAAGTAGGGCCATCTTGAGTAAGGTTGGCACACTGAAAGGCATCAGCTGCTACAAATGTACCTTCCAAGTATTGAGTTAAATCTTCCAAACTCCTTATAATGAATATACTTGTATTTGTGGAGCTGCAGAAATAGAAGATGTAATACATCTATTATTTTGAATGTTAATTATTTAAGAAAGAGGGAGATCAATATCTTGGATTGCACTTTAGAGAAACAATCTATTGGGATCCTATTATTTAAAAAAATGTATTTCCTGTGTGCTCAGAATTCAAAAATTATATATAATAAAGCCGTTTTCGGAAGGAAATTATGGTCTGGTTGTGGCAAATTCTGGGGTTATAAAGAAATATTTCATTGTTTATGCTTATTCTATTGTAGTTACTTTTCTAAATTCTGTTTTTACATGGAGTCTTGTTAATGTTCTGTGTTTTATATTCTGTATCTTGATATGCCTAATGACTAATCAACAGGAAATGTTCTAATATGTGCATGAGAAAAAAGTTGGATTCATTAAAAGCTAAAATTTGGGATTGGTAGGACTTCTAATATAACACAGAATTTGTCATTGTTTTTTCAGGTCAGTGATAGAATTGCTTCAGAGGCTCTGAGTGATAAAAGTCAATTCCCTTTTTTCCATCCGATGCTCCCCAAAGAAGGGATCCAGTACCCAGGAATTGTCCAAATTCTCCTCCATTTTGGATGGACCCTGATTGGTCTCTTTGCTCCAGACACAGAGAAGGGAGAGAATTTCATGAGGACTTTTACTCCTACGCTTGTCAAGAATAGAATTTGTGTTGTTATATCACAACAATTCTCAATGACTGGACATACCGCATTCCTCAGGGATGCCCTCTCTAAATGGAGACAAGTCAACATCTTTGTTCACTTCATCGAATATGATTCCGTTTGGGACAGAATTCTTCCCTTCCATTCAGCACTTGAAGGTTTGCCAGGACCCATTGAAGGGAAAGTCTGGATCATGACATTGGTTGGAGCATTTTTCCTGGAAAAGAATAGGCTTCTCAGGCACGTCCATAGTATTTGGAGCTTTCCCTTTCAGAAGAAAAAGAGTTGGGAAAACGATAATGCCTTTAAAACAGATTTCTTTGTTGAACATAAATTTCAAGCTGAGTATTTTCACTGTTCTGTTTCAAAACACACCTTTTCTGTCAAAGGCCTTAGAAGATGCACCCAGAAAGCACCAGTGGAGACCCAAGAGAAAAAGAATAGGATGCAGATCCAAAATGATTTCTATACCTACAGTGTCATTAAGATTCTGGCCCATGCCTTAAGTGCTGCATCCAAAACCCAGAGGAGAAGGAAGAAGGGTGAAGAGGGGTTGGGGGCTCCAAGGCTGCAGCCGTGGAAGGTATGGGGTCCCAACAAGGATCCATCAAACTAAATTCCTTTTCAGGGTCTTTTGTGCTCTCTGGGCTTGGTTGTTTAAGATCTTAAGCTTCTCTACAACATCTCCTTTTTATCGGAAGAATGCTGCATCCTCCCTTCAACAACCAAGACCTTTTATATATTCAAAAAAAAGTTCCCAGACTTTTTCTAATTTTAAGCTCCTGTAAATTAGGACAAGAAACAATGGTTGGGAACTGATCAAAGAGAGACGCAACCTGGAATTAAAGAGCAACTTCCTAACAGTGAGGACAATTAACCAGTGGAACAGCTTGCCTTCAGAAATCGTGGGCGCTCCATCACTGGAGATTCTTAAGAAGAGGCTAAACAGTCATCTGTCTGAGATGGTATAGGTTCTCCTGCTTGAGCGGGAGCATGGACTAGAAGACCTCCAAGATCTCTTTCTATTCTATTCCATTCTATTCTATTCCATTCTATTCTATTCTATTCTATTCTATTCTATTCTATTCTATTCTATTCTATTCTATTCTATTCTATTCTATTCTATTCTATTCTATTCTATTCTATTCTATTCTATTCTATTCTATTCTATTCTATTCTATTCTATTCTATTCTATTCTATTCTATTCTATTCTATTCTATTCTATTCCAACATGACTCTTCTGCTTGATGTCTTTCCTCAAGGCTTAAAGTAGCTCCTTTGATCTCCTCCTCCCCTTCTTTGTCCTTGACTAAAGCAAATGAAAATTTTGAGCAGTGTCTTCTCCAAGTATGGTGCCTGCAAGAGGACCTGGTATCATTCCACTGGATCATTAATGACATTATCGACAAATTAATAATATGGTTATTATCATAATTAAATATTACTACTATTTTATTATAATCAGGTACCATTCTACACATACAATAATGTGAGAAAAACTACAAATGAAATATTAATACAGATTATAGCTGCCATTCATTACATTCATACAATTGTGTATCAAGTCCTGCATGCTAACAATTAGTTAGTTTCCTATTGAATTTCACTCATGGACCTCTCTCTAACACAAAATCATATTTTTATTTTCTGGAAGATGTAAGGCCTGAATCTGAAACAAGCAGAACTCTTGAAACTGGCATCATTTCAAAAGGAACTTTTATTGAGAGTCAGTGACAGCAAGAGAAGGCAGGCAGAATCTGACATTCCCGGGTGAAATTGTTAGACCAAACCCCATTGCTCAAAACCCCTCACAACTGCCCAGTCCATAGGAGCCAATCCAGAGGTGCAAAGAGGTTGTGAGAACTCAGAACGGAAACTGTGGTATGATGTTCCCAGGCATCTCTTCCTTGATCAGGTGAGGAAGATGACCTCGGGCAGCGGAACCAAGTCAACAAAGCAAAGCTAAACACATCACAGGAGAGGTCCAAAAGTCCAGTTGTATCCACTTAATTATCTCATACCATCCAGCACTCAATTAACTAGATCCCCATTCATCACACCATGAAGCATTTTGTTAATTCTTTGCTAAAAACAAGTTATACCACCAGCATTCACACAATCTGTTAAGGAAGTGTAACGATAGGTGTGAATGAGTTCAGAGGACTAGAGAAAGGGATGCAGGGAAGGATCAGATAAGATGGTTTTTTTTGGCGGGGGCAACCCACAACTGCTTAACAGGCAGAGAAAGAAACTCAGAAAAAGTCCTCCCTAAATTTTTTGACTGTCAAAAGAGATGGTGAAAGATTTGGACTTTCACACTGCAAGATTTTGTTAATATATCCTTACAATAAAGTAGAATTACTTCATCTGGTCATTTTTTCTATCTCCTCTACCTGAATGAAGATTAGCCTTGCAACTTTCTTCTTAACAAATCCTTGCTTTCTGGTAATCACCCTATTGTTTGCAAGGAGTTTGTGAATAGTCTAGTTATTTTTGTATTTTGTTTACTTGATTGGTGACCTTTGCTAGATTGTTATATATGATTGACCATTTTTGTCAATTACATTTTGTCAATATATATTTTATCAGTATACTACATGATTTAGAAATATTGCTGAATCTTTGTACTTCAACTTTGAAGATAATGGTAACACTTGTTCTCCCAACTCATAATATTTGCAAGTTAAACAACCATAGAAGAAAGATTCAAATGTAAAAAGTGATAAGACATAAGAAACCAAGATTTCTGCTTTTAAATTCCTGGATGTTTCCATTCTAGTTCCATCCATTTCTAGAGAAGAGGGAATTGTACAATCTTTCCCTGCTGAAAGTGTACTTGGATCAGAATGGAGACGTAGCAGCAGATCTGACGATCTTTAGTAGGGTATTTCTCCCCAAGGAGGATCCCATCGACAAGCAAATGGGGAGTTTTGAAAGACAGAGACTTACAATCAACCAAGATGCTTTGTCACAGTTAAAGTTGCTCAACAAGGTGGGGAAAATATTGGTGTCTTTTCTATTTTTGCAAAAGCCATTTCAAGTGGGCTAAACCCAGTCAGAAAAGTGGGTAACCTTCACTGAGAATTGAATGTGTGGAGTAAAACCTCTATAATTTTCTTAGGCAGATAAGCATGCTTCAGTTCTATTGACCAAGGTTTCCCTTCTGATGCTGTCATGCTGAACCCTGTTGTAAGCTGATCCAAAATGAGATAAGAGGTGATTATTATTTAGGACACAAATCATTGCCATTTAGTGTCCCTTCGGCAGTTTAGTACCACCATAAAAGTGGTGAGATAGGGCCTCATATGCTGGAGATTTTGGTGTTAATAGCTTCAGGTTCACTAGTTTTTTGTCTTCAAATATCAAATGTGAAGGCAATTCTGTTGACCAGTCCCTGAGTTCAGATTTGGACTGAATCCAATGAAATGGAATCAACACTGGATGGAGGTCCTGTTGGTCCAATTGTTATATAAGCTTCATCTTGCCTTGATTGCAGTCAGGGGTCTCCCAAAATTGCAGGCTCATAGTCTGGGATGTTTTTAATCAGCTGGGGAACATGCTTATAGCTGCTTCTCTCTGAAAATCGCTTGAATGCAACTGTTTATCTTGATTGTTAGCTGCCTTAGGACACACTGAGAGGGTACAAATCAAATTAATAACAAATACGAGTCTGTATTTCCCTGTCAGATTGTGTCACCTAATTGTATTCTTTCAACAGAAAGGACTTTGTGTTGGATACCTTGTGTTGAGTAACCACACACATGACTCATACTCATGACCCATGTGGTGCACCAAAAGATGCCTGACTCACCCTTTTTGAAGGACACATTCTCATGATCTCACCTCCATCTCACTTCACTATAGTTTTAGAAACTCGTCAGCCAGTTTTAGTTCACCAGCATGGCAGCCATATAAACTGAACCAATATATATATGAATGAAGAATATCTTTAAGGTTGACAACCCTTCTCTGTAAGGGAATTTCCTTTTTTATCTTAACTGGGAGATAATTTTGGACAGCTTTCAAAGGGAAGCAGCTTTGCAAAATTTTATGTACTCCAGAAGAAACCTTTCCAGATCCTACTGGTCAAAAGTTTCTTTCTTTGTCACAGTTTTATTCTATTTCAATAAGTCCAATGAAATGAAAATTGAATAAATCTTTTACAATAAAATTTACTCTAAAATTTAGTATTTTAGATATTATATTTTAAAATAAAACATGTATGAAGAATGGAGGAATGCATGTTAATTCCACTTGGAGGAGGGAAACACTGGGTATCACTTAATGCTTAAATGTTTTGTCAATTTCATCCCTCCAGACTTTGTTAAGTAGAAAAGTACTTTTTTGTAATCTGATAAGTCAGAAGAAAAAGAGAGGAACTGAATGAAGCATCTTCCTGCAATTGTATCTCCTGCAACCATTTGTAAGGGGTCAGAAATTTCATATTTGCCTACGTGAAGCCCAGAGATGACTTGGCTGATGTTCATGTCTATCTCCATCTTACATGGATGGTGAGTCCTAACATATTTTCTTTGGCATTTCTTCTTTTTCTCTTTAGTCTTTGCCTCAGTCTAAATGTGTGGAAAAATGCCATCCTGGATTTGTCAAGCAGGTTCGAAAAGGAGAGCCAGTTTGCTGCTATGACTGCGTTCCTTGTCCAGAGGGGACCATCTCCACTCAGGAAGGTGGGTGACACCATAGGGAAATTTGATCAATATGCATGTTAAAGACACATGTAAGTTTGATTGTTTAGTTCTCAATTTTATTACCATTATATTTTCCTACTTCCCAACTATATTCCATTTCTTATTCTACTCTAAAATTTAAATCCCATCTATTCCCAACAACAAAAAAAGAAAAATATTTTCTTACTTCTTTTCATATCGATATTCTATCTTATTCTATTCTTCTTGTTTACCAATTCCATATTACCATTCCAGACCATAATCAAATCAATAATTTTCATCTCAATAGTATTATCTCAAACCAAAATCTTAAGCCTTTTTAACCCTTCAAATAGATTTTTAATTCTCATTTTTAAATCTAATTCTAGCTTTCTTTTTGTGCCAAGCAGGTTTCCATAAAAGAGCCTTTAAATCATCAAATCTCCATATTTGATCATGTATAGTCCTGAACAATTCAGTCTGACCATGTTTCTTTTCTCTTTTTTCCAATATTGTCAAAGCTGTATAGTTCTTTTTGTTCAATCTAATAATTACTCGTTGATTATCCGTATTATCACAATTCTCAAAATCTCGTATTTGCAAATCAGGTCCCATTGCTTTTGACTTTGTAAGTATTTCAGTGGAAATCCAACTTTGATCATCTAAGTTCTCAGTAATATTTTCTTCTAGATTGCTTTGTTTTTCATTTAGTATGTGAGTTGTAGAGTAGTCAATTGAAGTCTGGAAGTCATTTTGAAGTTTTATAATGAAGGCATCTAGACTAGCATTCACTCACTCATGAAATTCATAAATTCTTCCCAACATACGTTTCCAAATCAGTTGTGAATGGGATTCTTCCATCTCTTTAAATTGTATAAGTTGCTTACCAGTCTTTTTAACGTTGGTATTCTTCCTCTATTATTCCTTGTGCTGAAAATTAGTAGTTAATTCTGGAACATCATCTTTAAAGTTTTTTCTAGAATAAATCCAAAGCCAAACTGTAGGTAAACCTTGTATTTGTACTCCAAAAAAAAAAAAAAGAGCCAATCCATATGTCTGAGAAAGCACTTTAAAGTCAAGTTAGAATAATAGAAACGAAAGCAGAGGGGGAAAAAAAAGCATCTTCTTGTGGTCAGATAGGAATGTCTGGGAGTGGAGCCAAAAGGCTGAATACACACCGAGCGCAAAACAGTGAAAGTTCTAAAGCGGATACTTTGTTACTAATTTGAAACAGCACAGAAAAAAAAACCCAGCATGAGAGAGAAAAGGTTTTAAACTGAATAATATGATTAAAATGATTTTTCTAAACGTAGAAATAAATTCAAATAAAATAGCTTAAGACACCTTATACACAAAAGGGGGGGAGGAATAAAAAACACTCCACCCCCCTCCCTAAAGGTTTCAAGCTAAAACAAGTAGGCAGAAAGATGCAGAGTTTTTTCAGGATCCCCGAAGTCCAGCAATTCAAGTAGTCAATAGAAGTTAATTGTTTTTCCAAGCTCTTTTCCCCAAATATCCGAACGCTGCTCTCTTAAAGTAGGGAAATAATTCCAAAAGCTTTTCACAGGAAGGTAGTTAGGGTACAGAGAGGGAAGGAAAGGTCTCACCCGCATCATCCATGGTGGTTCTTTATGCTTAGCTGTTCTTGTGGCTTGCGGCTGGAGCAGCCAGGTGATCGGCCACGTTAATGGCCGATCTTTTCCCCGTCAGCCCAGAGGAGCTGTCTCGGATCTCGGAGGGAGCTGCTGCTCCCTCTGCAATCAATGAGTGTCCTCCCCAGCGGTAGTCGCCCCTCCAGGGCGACTTTTGACCCTATCCAGGGTCTACCTGCAGGGGGAAACCGATCGGCAAAGGGAACGGACCCTTCGCATGACCGCAGGCACTGCAGACCGGAACCGGAAGCCTTTTAGTTCTCAATTTTAATGGTGTCCAATTTCTTCCCTATTGGGATTTATAAGAAAAATATCTTGAAGGGTAAGGTAGAAAGAAGGATGTTGTGGATTGCATGGGATATCTCTCTTTCATTTCCCAGTTTGGATGTTTCCGTCCATATTTATCTTTCTTAGAAATATCTGTATTCTTTGTAACTTGAGGGATGATTTTAGATCAATGGGTTTTGTTTACCTAAACCAACTTTACATTACAGGCTGATAGATGCATCGATCAAGCACCCCTTCAGGGGTTGTAGAAAGGAGTTGCTCTGTGTGTGTGTGTGTGTGTGTGTGTGTGTGTGTAAGGCTGGGGATTGCAGAGAGAACTCAGAGAAAATCACTATTGTTTGGGGGGGGGAAGCAAAAAAGGAGCCCAGAATTTCTCGCCAGGTGAGGCGACCGATGGATGCCCTTCCCCCCCAAGAGGCTTCCTGGGTCTGGGGCCAACTTTGTGCTACTGGCTGTGTCCAGACACACAACTGGGGGGCAGATTTGGACCCAGCCGCCTCCTTCGGCTGCAGGGGGTACCTGGCTCTGGCCTGCTGGGGCTGGTGCTGGGCCAGGGGGGAGTTTGACCCCTCCAGCCCCCCTATCCCTAGGAAGGATTCAGGCCCCCTCTGGATCCCCAAAGCTCTTTTAAGCAGAATCAGGAATTGAGGATCTGCCTAACCCACCTTTGCGTAACTAACCACAACCCGAATCTCAACAGACTAGAAAAATTGTTTTCTATTTATGAAGTCAGAATGTCTGTTTTTGGGATAGTTTGGGGAGGGGGAAAAGGGTTTTTTAGACTTTAATGCTTAAGGATGTAATCCTATACTTGAGGGTAAAGGATTACTGAAGTCCACAGAATTTCTATTAAAATTCAGATTTATATGATAAATTATAAATTTACCCTTTGGTTTAACATACCGTCTGTCCATCCACCTGTCCTTTCATCCATCTCAGAATGATACTAAAATAATTTACCAGGAAGAAAACCTTACAGATTACCCATGGATATGGATATTTTTTCTTCTTTTTTGGCAAAATGTTTCCTTCAACTCCCATCCAGAAGAACTAAGTAAATCTCAGAGTCTTGATCCTTAGGACCGAGTCCCAGGGCTGATTCCTCTCCCCATAAAATTCACTTCCTGCCACGATCCTGGCAGTCAAAATGTTGACTTCACTGGCAAAGAGCGAATGGCAGGAATTAAGAATTCGATCCTGTTCATAATGTAAATTGTTTGTCAGATTGATTGAGCTTAAATCCTTTTACAAGTTTGATCCAGCTTTTCTTTTCTCAATGCTCTTCTGCCGTATCAGGGAGTTTATTAATGTTTATTTCAAATTAAGATGGAGATTTGGAAAGGCGGGAAAAGCTGCATGTATTTGGAAACGATATTTCTATTCAAAAAAAGTTTTGTAGGAACCCACGTATTATTATTATTATTATTATTATTAAATATTAGCTAACCTGTATGGTGAGGAAAAGGAGGGTTACCAATAGTTAAAAAACCAGAAATATTAATTATTAATTAATTTTATTATTTAATGATTAAGTTAGATTTTAATTTTATTAATCATAACTATTTTTATTTCCTTGGATTTTAAATAACCAGTCAACTAGTGGAAAATGAAACATATAAACCAACAACAATTGCAATCAATAATCAAATGTTATGATTGTAAGAAACCATTTCATTATCAGGTCCCTATTATTACCATTAGATGTTCCTTAATATTTAGATCTGGCCTCAGGATGATAATGTAGCACTTGGGGAAGAAGATGCAACCCAACAGCCCAGCACCGGAAGACAAGATGGAGAAAACCTGCATGGCCACCATAGACTTTCCTTTGCTGCTCAGATAGGTGGGCAGGAAGGAGATCCAGACACTGCAGAAGACCAACATGCTGAAGGTGATCAGTTTTGCTTCATTGAAGACCCCAGGCAGGTTTCTGGCCAGGAAAGCCACCATGAAGCAAATAGTAGCCAGGAAACCCATGTAGCCCAGGACAATATAAAACATAGTGACAGAGCCTTCGTTGCATTGAAGGATGATCTCTCCAGGCTGGGAGTGCAGGTCAGAGTCAGGGAATTCTAAACTAGAATAAAATTGTGATGAAGAAAGAAACTTTTAACCAGTAGGATCTGGAAAGGTTTCTTCTGGAGTACATAAAACATTGCAAAGCTGCTTCCCTTTGAAAGCAGTCCAAAATTGTCTCCCAGTTAAGATTAAAAGGGAAATCTCCTTACAGAGAAGGGCTGTCAACCTTAAAGATATTCTTTTTTTTATATATATAACAAGTTTTATTGTGTTTTTTAGTTTTACAGCCAAGTGTTTGGGACCCATCGTGGAGATAGGGCACTCCATAAAACAAAATAGAACATACAATCATACATAAACAATTTACACTTTTTTAGATCTTCCCTCTCTATTTTGTCAATCAAAGAAGCAAAAACAAACAAACAATACCAAGCTATCAACAATATTTCCACCCATTTTAAGCTTAATTAACTATTAACATATTCCAACTAACATTCCATACACATATAATATACGGTTCGAGTATCCATATAGTAAAGACCATATTCCAAATATTCAGTTGCATTTCTCAATTAAGTTAAGTATAACTTTACGTTTCCAAACCATTTTGAATTAGCTTAAATTGTTTCTAGTTATTTCCAAACTAAACATATATAAATATATTTTAAAAAATTTTCCACTATATTCTATTTCCTATACTAAACATTTTTATGAATCAATCCATTCTTCAATCAATACATGTAAAGATATCGTTAGTATTTCACCCATTCAGTTTATATTTCTCAATTAAATTCTATCTCTTATTCTGTCTCACATACATATTTTATAAATGAATAACTTTAGATTTTTAAACCACTTTAGCTTAGTTTAACTTATTTCTAAATTATTTCTAAACTAAACATATATAAGTATATTCCTTTTTTCTAAACATTTTTATAAGTCAATCCATTCTTAAGACTAAAATCTTAAACCTTAAAAATCTCAAAAATATTAGCTCACTCAAAGTCTTTAAAAACCATTTTATCCATCAATTTTAACATTCATTTTAAACCTAATTCTAGCTTTCTTTTTATGCCAAGCAGGTTTCCACAATATGGCTTTCAACTCCTCCCATCTTGGTATTTGGTTATGCACATTTTCCCACAGTTGCGTCTGGTCATCGTCTTCTTCTCTTTTTTCCAATATTATCTGCACTATATACTCAGTCTTAGCCAGTGTGGTGATTACTCATTGTTTATATGTACTATCAGGATTTTTAATGTCTTGTGTTAGAGAGTCCATTTCTGTTGTTTCATCTATAGATATTTCACTTAAGATCTGCTTTTGGTCCTCAGAAATCTCCATCCTTTGTGTATAAGGTGTAACATCTTCCTCTTCAGTAGATTGTAAATATAGATCCTCCATCTCATTAAATTGTAGATCCAATTGTATATCATGTTCAATTAAAGTGTGAAATCCAGTTTTTAGCTCTAAACTGTCATTTCTTAGTGTCCTGAAATGAATCTTTAATTCTTCTCTTGTTTCCAAAATTTTTGCTAATATAAATCCATAGTTAAGCTGTGAATAAGCTCCCATCCTTTTTTTCTATAATAAGAAAACAGCAGTATCTAGGCGTAGCACCAGGTTCAAAAGTTCAGCTACCATGGCAACATGATAAGACTTTCTGGGCTTCACGCCAATTTCAAAGATACAATGTAACTCCAATCCACAATAAGATTTTCTGGGCTTCACGCCAATTTCAAAGATAGAATGTAACTCTCCAATCCACAGCTCCACCCCATAGCCAAAATAGATTTTTTTTTTTAAAGTGGGTAAAAATGTTCAGAAGGGGGGGGGGAGGAAGAAAAAAAACACTCCACCCCCCTCCCTAAAATTTCCACTTAAATTTAAAACAAGCAAACAAAGAGGAAAAGTCACAGTAAGGCTTCTTTCTTCTGTTTTTTTTTGTTTTTCAGAATCCCCCAAATTCCAACAGCTCATTTACACAATAACAAAGTCACTTTTTTTCCCCCAGTATTCAAACGCTGCTTTTTAAGGGAGGGAGTAGTTTTTTTAAAAGCTTTTCATAGGGAAGTAAGGAAGGTAACAAGAGGGAAGGAAAGTTCTCACCCGGATCTTCCACGGTGGTTCTTTGTGCTTAGATGTTGCTGTGACTTTCGGCTGGAGCAGCTGAGTGATCGGCCATGTTACTGGCCGATATTTTCCCCGTCGGCCCAAAGGTGATTCCTCGGATCGCAGAGGGAGCTACCGCTCCCTCCGCGATCGATGAGTGCCCTCCTATATGGTGGTCGCCCCTCCAAGGCGACTTTCGACCCTGTCCAGGGTCTACCGGCGGGGGGAAACCGGACGGCAAAGAGAGCAAGTCCTTTGCCCGTCCGCCGGTGCTGCTGCCGGATCCGGAAGTCAACCTTAAAGATATTCTTCATCCGTACATATATTTGTTCAGTTTAAATGGCTGCCATGCTGGTGAACTAAAACTAAAACTGGCTGACTAGTTTCTAAAACTATAGTGAGGTGAGATGGAGGTGAGGTAATGAGAACGTGTCCCTCAGAAAGGCTGAGTCAGGCATTTTTTGATGCACCACATGGGTCATGAGTGTGAGTCTTATGTGTGAAAGGGATATTCAACACAAGGTATCCAACACAAGGTCCTTTCTGTTGAGAGAATACAATCAGGTGACACAATCTGACAAGGAAATACACACTCGTATTTATTATTAATTTGATTTGTAGCCTCTCAGTGTGTACTAAGGCAGCTAACAATCAAAATAAATAATTGCATTCAAGGGATTTTCAGATGAAGTGCACTCTTACAAGCCAATGCCCAAATCTAAGTAATATTTCCCTTGAAATTGTCCCTTATTATTTCTGATATCAAGATTTTTTTTGCACCAAAGCGATGCTTCGGTACTTCAGTTTTCAAGCCATTATCATGGTGAGATGGGCAGCAAATAAATTTAATCAATCAATCCATAAATGAGCTCACATGAGACCAGTCATTATTATTTCATGTGAACTGAAAGCCTTGGATCTCCTTCCTAAATTCCACTATCCCAGTGGGGTTAGGCAGCTATAAGCATGTTCTCAGCTGATTAAAAACATCCCAGACTATGAGCTTGCAATTTTGGCAGACCCCTGGCTCCAATAAAGGCAAGATGAAGCTTATTTAACTATTGGACCAACAGGACCTCCATCCAGTCTTGATTCCATTTCATTGGATTCAGTCCAAATCGGAACTCAGGGACTGGTCAACAGAATTGCCTTCATCTTTGATATTTGAAGGCAAAAAACTAGTGAACCTGAAGCTATTAACACTAAAATCTCCAGCATATGAGGCCCTGTCTCACCAGTTTTACGGTGATACTAAACTGCCGAAGGGACACTAAAGGGCAATGATTTGTGTCCTAAATAATAATCACCCCATATCTCATTTTGGATCAGCTTACAACAGGGTTCAGCATGACAGCATCAGAAGGGAAACCTTGGTCAATAGAACTGAAGCATGCTTATCTGTCTAAGAAAATTATAGAGCTTTTACTCCACACATTCAATTTCTCAGGGAAGGTTACCCACTTTTTTGACTGGGTTTAGTCCACTTGAAACGGCTTTGGAAAAAAGAGAAAAGACATCAATATTTCCCCCACCTTGTCGAGCAACTTTAACTGTAACAAAGCATCTTGGTTGATTATAAGTCTTTGTCTTTCAAAACTTCCGAATCGCTTGTTGATGGGATCCTCCTTGGGGAGAACTACCCTACTAATAATATCCAGATCTGCTGCTACGTCTCCATTCTGATCCAAGTACACATTCAGCAGGGAAAGATTGTACAATTCCCTCTTCTTTAGAAATGGATGGAACTAGAATGGAAACATCCAGGAATATAAACGCAGAAATCTTGGTTTCTTATGTCTTATCACTTTTTACATTTGAATCTTTCTTCTATGGTTGTTTAACTTACAAATATTGTGAGTTGGGAGAACAAGTGTTACCATTATCTTCAAAGTTGAAGTACAAAGATTCAGCAATATTTCTAAATCATATAGTATACTGATACAATGTATATTGACAAAATGTAATTGACAAAAATGGTCAATCATATATAACAATCTAGCAAAGGTCACCTTTCAAGTAAACAAAATACACAAATAACTAGAGTATTCATAAATTCCTTGCAAACAGTAGGGTGATTACCAGAAACTTAACTTTGTTAAGAAGAAATTTGCAAGGCTAATCTTCATTCAGGTAGAGGAGATAGGAAAAATGACCAGATGAAGTAATTCTACTTTATTGTAAGGCAATATTAACAAAATCTTGCAGTGTGAAAGTACAAATCTTTCACCATCACTTTTGACAGTCAAAAAATTTAGGGAGGACTTTTTCTGAGTTTCTTTCTCTGCCTGTTATGCAGCTGTGGGTTGCCCCCTCCCAAACCATCTTATCTGATCCTTCCCTGCATCTCTTTCTCTGGTCCTCCGAACTCATTCACACCTATTGTTATACTTCCTTAACAGATTGTGTGAATGCTGGTGGTATAACTTGTTTTTAGCAAAGAATTAACAAAATGCTTCATGATGTGAAGAATGGAGATCTAGTCAATTGAGTGCTGGATGGTATGAGATAATTAAGTGGATACAACTGTCTAAAGATTGTACTCAAATAAATAGTAATATTACTGATAAAATTGGGGACTTACAAAAAACAATTAGACCTTGGTCATCGTTTCTTCTATATTTTCATTAATAAAGGAAGTAGATAAATCATGATTTTGTGATGGAAAAATTATAATAACACTTGTAGAAATTTATTTTGGTCTCCTTTAAAAATTCCCAGCTTCTTACATGTCTCTATAGATCCCTGTCAGGATGCTGCCATCCTTGTGGGAGGGGAGACCTTTGGAGCTTTCCTGTGATGTATTTAGCTTTGCTTTGTTGACTCGGTTCCGCTGCCCGAGGTCATCTGCCTCACCTCACCAAGGAAGAGATGCCTGGGAACATCTTACCCCAATTTCCACCTGCAGTTCTCACAACATCTTTGCACCTCTGTATTGGCTCCTATGGACTGGGCAGTTGGAAGGGGTGTTGAACAATGGGGTTTAGCCTAACAATTTCACCCGGGAACTTCAGATTCTGCCTGCCTTGTCTTGCTGTCACTGACTCTCAATAAAAGTTCCTTTTGAAATGATGCCAGTTTCAAGAGTTCTGCTTTCTTGAGAGATTCAGCTGAGGCAGAGCCTTACAGCTTCCAGAAAATAAAAATATGATTTTGTGTTAGAGAGAGGTGCATGAGTAAAATTCAATAGGAAACTAACTAATTGTTAGCATCCAGGACTTGATACATGATTGTATGAATGTAAAAAATGGCAGCTATAATCTGTATTAATATTTCATTTGTAGCTTTTCTCACATTATTCTATGCATAGAATGGTTACTGATTATAATAAAATAGTAATATTTTAATATGATAATAACCATTTTATTAATTTGTCGATAATGTCATTAATGATCCAGTGGAATGATACCAGGTCCTCTTGCAGGCAACACACTTGGAGAAGACAGTGCACAAAATTTTCATCAGGTTTATTCAAGGACAAAGAAGGGGAGGAAGAGATCAAAGGAGCTGCTTTAAGCCTTGAGGAAAGACATCAAGCAGAAGAGCCATGTTGGAATAGAATAGAATAGGTTCATGGCTACCCAGCATGGTGAAATTCACAATACAAGTCCTCAATCTGGATTGTGATCCTG
Source organism: Azemiops feae (assembly GCA_023970755.1). Taxonomy (NCBI): domain Eukaryota; kingdom Metazoa; phylum Chordata; class Lepidosauria; order Squamata; family Viperidae; genus Azemiops; species Azemiops feae. The sequence goes on along the minus strand of JALGBA010000182.1, from coordinate 171,968 downwards.
GCTTGTGAAAGAAGGCACATCTAAGATTTTGCCTAGTTTTCAGGCTGTGAAGAAAAGCCAAGCCACTATTTATGCCCAAATCATCTTGTTTGTGGTTACTATCTCTGAGTTTTTGTTATTTTTTTAAGGGTGACACTATGTTCTTGAAGAGCAGCTATGTTGAGCCCCTGGAACAGGAAGGGCGCCAATCGGAGGGGAGGGTGATGTAAAAGAAGAGCTAGGGGGAACCAGTGACTGGTTTATATATTTATCTCTAGAGCAGGATTTTTAAATCTCAGCAGCTTTTAGAGGTGTGGACTTCAAGTCCATACGGCTGAAAAATTTTGGGAGCTGATCCATAATAGAATAGAATAGAATAGAATAGAATAGAATAGAATAGAATAGAATAGAATAGAATAGAATAGAATAGAATAGAATAGAATAGAATAGAATAGAATAGAATAGAATAGAATAGAATAGAATAGAATAGAATAGAATAGAATAGAGCTGGAAGGGACCTTGGAGGTCTTCTAGTCCAGCACCCCACTCAAGCAGGAGAACCTATACCATCTCAGACAAGTGACTGTCTAGTCTCTTCTTAAAAATCTCCAGTAATGGAGCGCCCACGATTTCTGAAGGCAAGCTGTTCCACTGGTTAATTGTCCTCACTGTTAGGAAGTTTCTCCTTAATTCCAGGTTGCTTCTCTCTTTGATCAGTTTCCAACATTGTTTCTTGTCCTAGTTTACAGGAGCTTAAAATCATAAAATGTCTGGGAACTTTTTTTCAAATATATAAAAGGTCTTGGTTGTTGAAGGGAGGATGCAGCACTCTTCCGATAAGTAGGAGATGTTGTACAGAAGCTTAAGATCTTAAACAACCAAGCCCAGAGAATGCAAAAGACCCTGCAAAGGACTGTAGTTTGATGGATCCTTGTTGGGACCCCATACCTTCCACGACTGCAGCCTTGGAGCCCCCAAACTCTCTTCACCCTTCTTCCTTCTCCTCTGAGGTTTGGATGCAGCACTTAAAGCATGGGCCAGAATCTTAATGATGCTATAAGTAGCACCGTCATTTGTGACCCACATCCTATTCTTTTTCTTTTGAGTCTCTACTGGTGCTTTCTGTGTGCATCTTCTCCGGCCTTTGACAGAAAAGGTATGTTTTGAAACAGAACAGTGAAAACACTGAGCTTGAAATTCACGTTCAACAAAGAAAGGAAATTTATAGGCATTATCATTTTTCCAACTCTTTTTCCACTGAAAGGAAAAGCTCCAAATACTATGGACATGCTTAAGACACCAATCCTTTTTCACGAAATATACTCCAACCGCTGTCATGATCCAGACTTTCCCTTCAATGGGTCCTGGCAAACCTTCAAGTGCTGAATGGAAGGGAAGAATTCTGCCCAAAAGGGAATCAAATTCTATGAAGTGAACAAAGACGTTGACTTGTCTCCACTTAGAGAGGGCATCCCTGAGGAATGCGTTACGTCCAGTTGTTGAGAATCATTGTGATATAACAACACAAATTCTATTCTTGACAAGCATAGGAGTAAAAATTTGCATGAAATTCTCTCCCTTCTCTGTGTCTGGAGCAAAGAGACCAATCAGGGTCCATCCAAAATGGAGGAGAATTTGGACAATTCCTGCGAACTGGATCCCTTCTATGGGGAGCATCAGATGGAAAAAAGGGAATTGACTTTTATCACTCAGAGCCTCTGAAGCAATTCTATCACTGACCTGAAAAAACAATGAAGAATTCTGTGATATATTTGGGATCCTACCAAGTCCCAATTTTTAGCTTTTAATTAATCCAACTTTTTTCTCATGCACATATTAGAACATTTCCTGTTGATTAGTCATTAGGCCAAATCAAAATACAGAATATAAAACACAGAACATTAACAAGACTGCATGTAAAAACAGAATTTAGAACATTAAGTACAATAGAATAAGCATAAAGAATGAAAACGGTATTTCTTTATAACCCAGAATTTACCTTAATCAGACCATAAGTTCCTTCCGAAAAGGGCTTTATTATATATAATTTTTAAATTCTGAGCACAGAGAAAATGCATTTTTTTAAATATTAGGATCGCAATAGATTGTTTCTCTAAAGTGCAATCCAAGATATTGATCTCCCTCTTTCTTAACTAATTAACACTCAAAATAATAGATGTATTACATCTCCTATTTCTGGAGCTCCACAAATACAATGAAGTATATTCATTATAAGGAGTTTGGAAGATTTAACTCAATACTTGGAAGGTACATTTGTAGTAGCTGATGCCTTTCAGTGTGCCAACCTTACTCAAGATGGCCCTACTTTTCTCTATTTTGACCATCTTGGATTCTTTGTGTAGCATTTTTTTAGGCTTTTCTTGAGTGGCAAAAAAGATAGGGAGATGACAGTTCTTAATATAAAATCAAGAATGTTTGAAATGAAATCTGTTTGTTCTAATAGCATTTGGGGACTCTTATTTGTTTAATGAAGAGAAGGATGAGGGCTGATATGATAGCAGTCTTCCAATATCTCAGGGGCTGCCACATAGAAGAGGGAATCAAGCTATTCTTCAAAGCACCTGAAGGCAGGACAAGAAGTAACGGATGGAAACTAATCAGTGAGAGAAGCAACCTAGAACTAAGGAGAAATTTCCTAACACTTTAATAATAATAATAATAATAATAATAATAATAATAATAATAATAATAATAATAATAATAATAATAATAATAATAATAATAATAATAATAATAATAATAATAATAATAATAATAATAATAATAATAATAATAATAATAATCATCATCATAATCATCATAATCATCATAATCATCATAATAATCATAATAACAACAATAACAACAATAACAACAATAACAACAATAACAACAACAACAACAACAATAACAATAACAATAACAATAACAATAACAATAACAATAACAATAACAATAACAATAACAAAAGTTGGAAGGGACCTTGGAGGTCATCGAGTCCAACCCCCTGCTCAGGCAGGAAACCCTACACCATTTCGGACAAATGGCTGTCCAGTCTCTTCTTAAAAACTTCCAGTGTTGGAGCATTCACCGCTTCTGGAGGCAGGTTGTTCCATTGGTTAATTGTTAGAACAATTAGCGGAACAACCTGCCTCCAGAAGTTGTGAATGCTCCAACACTGGAAGTTTTTAAGAAGAGACTGGACAGCCATTTGTCTGAAATGGTATAGGGTTTCCTGCCTGAGCAGGGGGCTGGACTAGATGATCTCCAAGGTCCCTTCCAACTTATTATTATTATTATTATTATTATTATTATTATTATTATTATTATTATTATTATTATTATTATTATTATTATTATTATTATTATTATTATTATTGTTGTTGTTGTTGTTGTTGTTGTTGTTGTTGTTGTTGTTGTTGTTGTTGTTGTTGTTATTGTTATCCATACCATTAATTTTGTTAAAAATAATTATATGCCCCAATTTTATAAATTGTATAAATTCCCAATTCTGCTCTGAGGGCAGCAGCTGAAGTCCTTTCATCCACCCTCAAGATACTTTGCAGATGATGTGATCGGATTTGTTCTTTGTTGTTGTTGTTAGTTGCGAAGTCGAGTCCGACCCATCGCAACCCCATGGACAACGTTCCTCCAGGCCTTTCTGTCCTCTACCATCTTCTGGAGTCCATTTAAGCTCACGCCTACTGCTTCAGTGACTCCATCCAGCCATCTCATTCTCTGTCGTCCCCTTCTTCTATTACCCTCAATCTTTCCCAGCATTATGCTCTTCTCCAATGAGTCCTTCCTTCTCATTAGGTGACCAAAGTACTTGAGTTTCAACTTCAGGATTTGGCCTTCTGAAGAGCAGTCAGGGTTGATCTCCTCTAGGACTGACCGGTTTGATCGCCTTGCAGTCCAGGGGACTCGCAGGAGTCTTCTCCAGCACCATAGTTCAAAGGCCTCAATTCTTTTGCGCTCAGCCTTTCTTATGGTCCAACTTTCACATCCATATATTGCAACTGGGAAACTCATGGCCTTGACTATACGTACTTTTGTTGGCAGGGTGACTTCTCTGCTTTTTAGTATGCTGTCTAGATTTTCCATAGCTTTCCTCCCCAGGAGCAAGCGTCTTTTAATTTCTTGGCTGCAGTCCCCATCTGTGGTGATCTTGGAGTCCAGGAAGATAAAATCTGTCACTACCTCTATTTCTTCCCCATCTATTTGCCAGGAATTGAGAGGGCCGGATGCCATGATCTTGGTTTTCTTAATGTTGAGTTTCAAGCCAACTTTTGCACTCTCCTTCTTCACCTGCATCAAGAGGCTCTTTAGTTCCTCTTCACTTTCTGCCATTAGAGTGGTATCATCTGCATATCTTAGGTTGTTGATATTTCTCCCAGCAATCTTAATTCCAACTTTTGATTCATTTAGCCCTGCCTTTCTCATGATGTGCTCTGCATATAAGTTAAATAGGCAGAGCGACAGAATACAGCCTTGCCGGACTCCTTTCCCAATTTTGAACCAATCAGTGGTTCCGTGTCCAGTTCTCACTGTTGCTTCTTCTTCCTTTTTTTTTTTAACAAGTTTTATTAATTTTTCAATTTTTACATCAAGGTGCTTAGGAAACAACGTGGTGATGGGGTAATCAATTATCCAAAAACAAAACCATACATGTATAGCTCAGGTTAACTCCTTAAAAGTTCCCTCTCTATTTCCCTCAATTAATATAACATATTCAAATTAATACATTTCTAAATAAAATTCAATCAACCAATACAATTATCAATAACATTTTACCTATACAAATACAAATCCTGTTTTTAAGCTTTACTAAATTCCAATTACCATATTCCAATTTAGCCTTAAATAAGCATATTGTTTACACTTCGGGTATCCCTAATTTCCCTCGTTTCATAACATAATAATTATAATGTCTAAAATAAACATATTATTCCAAAAGTTACATTCTTACATTTCCCAAATATATTCTATTTCTTATCCTAATAACTCCTCATTTACTAATACCATGTCTTCCATTATCACAATCCATTTCCTTGTTCTCATTCCATTACAAAGTGATTATCATACCTAAAATAAACATATTATTCCAAAAAATACATTCTTACTCTGTTTCACATATATATTCTATTTCTTATCCTAATAACTCCTCATTTGAAACCTTTTCCATATTACAATTCCAAACTATAATCTGACCAGTAATTTTCATCTCGATTATAGGTCTAAATCCTAAACATTAAATCATTCCATATCTCTAAAAAGCCTTTTTAACCCATTAAGTAAAATTTTAAATCCCATGCTATGTTTAATAACAGTCAGCCAGTATCCACCTCCACAATTTCTAATAATTAGTTTCACCACCCAGCTGTTTCAGCTTCTTTATCTTTTCCCTTTTATGATAATTTGAAGGTCAAAGCCAGCCTCAAAACCAAAGAAAGAAAAAAAAGCAATTGTACTGTCAGATTTCACCACAAGATGTCCCTAGTAGGTTATAGAATCTTTCCAGCCACCAATAAAGTTTTTTCCAATTAGAAAAGATGAAAGAAACAATATTCTCCAAGTAAATAGAATAATAAAATTCTATAATAGGGATTTTTTCGGGACCCCAAAGTATCCAAAAGTAGAAATAGTCTTTAAAATTAATTATTCTTTCCTTTTGTTCCATAGCTTATCTTCCCAAGTAAGCAAACGCTGCTCTATCAAAGCAGGGAAATAATTTCAAAGGGGCTTTTCACAGGGATAGATAGGGTAAAGAAAGGAAAAGAAGGGTCTCACCCGTATCTTCCACGGTGATTCTTTTACGCTTAGATGTTCTTGTGATTTTCGGCTGGTGCAGCTAAGTGATCGGCCATGTTAATGGCCGATCTTTTCTTCGTCAGTCCTAAGGAGCTGCCTCGGACTGCGGAAGGCGCTGCCGCCCTTCCGCGGTCAGACAAGGGTCCTGTCCAGGGTCTACCGGCAAAGGTAAACCGGCCGGCGAAGAGACGACTCTCTCAGTACGACCGCCAGCGCCGCGATCCGGAACCGGAAGTCCTCACTGTTGCTTCTTGACCCGCATATAGGTTTGTCAAGAGACAAATAAGATGGTCTGGTATTCCCATCTCTTTAAGAACTTGCCACAATTTGTTGTGATCCACACAATCAAAGGCTTTAGCATAGTCAATGAAGCAGAAGTACATGTTTTTCTGGAACTCCCTAGCTTTCTCCATGATCCAGCGTATGTTGGCAATTTGATCTCTAGTTCCTCTGCCTCTTCGAAATCCTGCCTGTACTTCTGGAAGTTCTCGATCCACATACTGCTGGAGTCTAGCTTGTAGGATTTTAAGCATAAATTTACTAGTATCTGAAATGAGTGTAATGGTGCGATAGTTTGAACATTCTTTGGCATTGCCTTTCTTTGGAATTGGAATGTAAACTGACCTTTTCCAATCCTGTGGCCACTGTTGAGTTTTCCAAATTTGCTGGCAAAATGAGTGTAGCACTTTTACTGCATCATCTTTTAAGATTTTGAATAGCTCAGCTGGAATACTGTCACCTCCACTAGCTTTATTGTTGCTCAGCTTTCCTAAGGCCCATTTCACTTCACATTCTGGGATGTCTGGCTCGAGGTCAGTGACCACCCCATCGTGGTTATCAGGGATGCTAAGCTCGTTCTTGTATAGTTATTCTGTGTAATTTTGCAACCTCTTCTTAATCTCTTCTGCCTCTGTTAGGTCCCTGCCATTTTGATCCTTTATCATGCCCATCTTTGCATGAAACATTCCCTTCATATCTCCAATTTTCTAGAAGAGATCTCTGGTTCTCCCTATTCTATTGTTTTCTTCTATTTCTTTGCATTGTACATTTAAGAGGGCATTCTTATCTCTTCTAGCTATTCTCTGGAATTCTGCATTCAATTGGGTGTATCTTTCTCTTTCTCCCTTGCCTTTCGCTTCCCTTCTTTCCTCAGCTATTTGCAAAGCTTCCTCAGACAGCCATTTTGCTTTCTTGCATTTCTTTTTCTTTGGGATGGTTTTAGTTGCTACCTCTTATACAATGTTACGAACCTCCATCCATAGTTCTTCAGGCACTCTGTCTATCAGGTCTAATTCCTTAAATCTATTTGTCACCTCTGCTGTATATTCATCAGGGATATGATTTAGTTCATGCCTGAGTGGCCTAGTGTTTTTCCCTACTTTCTTCAATTTAAGCCTAAATTTTGCAACGATAAGCTCATGATCTGAGCCACAGTCAGCTCCTGGTCTTGTTTTTACTGACTGTATAGAGCTTCTCTATCTTTGGCTGCAGAGCACATAGTCAATCTGATTTCTGTGTTGATCATCTGGTGATGTCCATGTGTAGAGCCTTCTCTTGGGTTGTTGGAAAAGAGTGTTTGCTATGACCATCATATTCTCTTGACAAAATTCTATCAGCCTGTGCCCTGCTTCATTTTGTACTCCAAGGCCAAACATGCCTGTTATTCCAGTTATCTTTTGGCTTCCTACTTTAGCATTCCAATCCCCCATGATGATAAGGACATCATTTTTTGGTGTTGATTCTATAAGGTGTTGTAGGGCTTCATAGAACTGGTCAATTACATCCTCTTCAGCACCAATGGTTGGGGCATAGACTAGGACTACTGTGATATTGAATGGTTTGCCTTAGATTCGCACTGAGATCATTCTGTCATTTTGGGGATTGTATCCCAGTATTGCTTTTCCTACTCTTTTATTGACTACGAAGGCTATTTCATTTCTTCTGAGGGATTTTTGCCCGCAGTAGTATACCTGATGGCCCTCTGAATTAAATTCACCCATTCCTGTCCATTTTAGTTTACTGATTCCTAAGATGTCGATGTTCAGTCTTGTCATCTCTTGTTTGACCACGTCCAGTTTGCCTTGATTCATGGATCTTACATTCCAGGTTCCTATAGAGAAAAAAATCTTTACAGCATTGGACTTTCCTTTCACCACCAGATGCATCCACAGCTGAGCGTCCTTTCGGCTTTGGCCCAGTCGCTTCACTCTTTCTGGCGCTACTAGTACTAGCCCTCTGCTCTTCCCCAGTAGCATATTGGACACCTTCCGACCTGAGGGGCTCATCTTCCAGCGTCATATCTTTTTGTCTTTTGGTACTGTCCATGGGGTTTTCATGGCAAAGATACTGGAGTGGGTTGCCATTACCTTCTCCAGTGGATCACATTTTGTCAGAACTCTCTGCTATGACCTGTCTGTCTTGGGTGGCCCTGCACGGCATAGTTCATACCTTCATTGAGTTACGGAAGCCACTTCGCCATGACAAGGCAGTAATCCATGAAGGAGGGATTTGTTCTAGTAGTGATATAAATTAAATCCCAAAGTTCAGCTCAATATAAGTGCATAATGGTAACATTGGTACTTTGTATTTAATAATTCAGTCTAAGGAAGCCGCATACCTATGATTTTTTTTTTTAAAAAATTAACAGTGCATTCGCTTGTGCCTGCTGAATGAGCTCCTTTGATGTTGAGGGAGCCCAGATCCAGTCACAGAGAAAAGTTCCCCCAGGTAAGGAAAGGTGTGAACTTGCTCTGTTGCCTTCTCATCGATTAGCCCTATAGGGCAATGTTGTCATTTTCCAAGGACCATCACTTTTGACTTTGACTCATCCATAATCAGATAATTATTATGAGAATAATAGCCAAGTCCTCTTAACAGCACATGCAGCCCAAATGTCATATTTCCAACACTTTTTTCTTACCTTTTGTTACATATCGATCCTACTTCTCATGGCTCCATTGAGTCCCAAACACACTCTCAAACAAATGAACAAAAATGGGATGGAAGGGACCATGGAGGTTTTCTAGTCCAACCCCCTGCCCATAGCAAGAGATCCTATACCAATCCAGACAAAAGGAATGTCCAGCCTCTTTTTGAAAATCTCCATTAATGGAGCACCCACAACTTCATGAGGCAAGCCATTCCACTCATTAATTGTTCTCACTGTCAGTGCTTGTAGAAAGGGCTTTGAGCAGGGTCAACATCCTGAGCTCCATTTTAAGGGCAGTCAATTTCTTCCATAATATTTCTTTGTTTACTCTGTCAAATGCTATAAAGGCAGCAAACCATTATTTCCTCTGACTGATATTTTTATAGTTAGATGGTTCAAGACAAAAGAATTGTCAATAGTGGATGGCATCTGCCTAAAGACTGCTGGTTCTTCTACAAGGAATCAACTTTTCATCCACCTACTATCAATTCTTTTCAAGTGGACGTTTGCATATATTTTAGTCACAATATCTGTTAGAGAAATGGACCTGGAATTGCTAGGGTCCTTTTTAGTCCCTTTTTTATATATAGGAATTACATTTGCAATCTTTGACCGAAATGGACATGTCGGATATTATTTATATGTGTAAATGTATCTGTCAATGGAGGGTCCCACCAGTCGGGATATTTCTTGAATTGTTCAGCTGCTAGAAAATTCTCTCCAGAGGCCATATTGCTCTTCAAACCTTTTATGATGAATTTGACCATGAGAATTTTAGGGCAAACAATAGTTGATGCGTATAATAATAATAATAAAGCTGGAAGGGACCTTGGAGGTCATCTAGTCCAACCCCCTGCTCAGGCAGGAAACCCTATACCATTTCAGACAAATGGCTGTCCAGTCTCTTCTTAAAAACCTTCAGTGTTGGAGCATTCACCGCTTCTGGAGGCAGGTTGTTCCACTGGTTAATTGTTCTAACTGTCAGGAAGTTTCTCCTTAGTTCTAGGTTGCTTCTCTCCTTGATTAGTTTCCATCCATTGCTTCTTGTCCTGCCTTCAGGCTCCTTGGAAAATAGCTTGACTCCCTCTTCTTTGTGGCAGCCCCTGAAATATTGGAACACTGCTATAATGTCCCCCCTCGTCCTTCTCTTCATTAAACTAGACATACCCAATTCCAGCAACCGTTCCTCATATGCTTTAGCCTCCAGTCCCCTAATCATCTTTGTTGCTCTTCTCTGCACTCTTTCCAGAGTCTCAATGTCTTTTTTACATCGTGGTAACCAAAACTGGATGCAGTATTCCAAGTGTGGCCTTACCAAGGCATTGTAAAGTGGTATTAATACTTCATGTGATCTTGATTCTATCCCTCTGTTAATGCAGCCTAGCACATTGTGGGCCTTTTTGGCAGCTGCAGCACACTGCTGGCTCATATTTAAGTGATTGTCCACTAGGACTCCAAGGTCCCTCTCACAGTTACTGCTATTGAGCAAGGTACCCCCTATACTATAACTGTACATTTGGTTTTTCTTGCCGAAATGTAGAACCTTGCTTTTTTCACCATTGAATTTCATTTTGTTAGATAGTGCCCAGTGTTCAAGTCTGTCCAGACCCTCCTGTATCTTAAGCCTGTCTTCTGGAGCGTTGGCTATTCCTGCCAGCTTGGTGTCGTCTGCAAATGTGATGATTTCCCCATCTATCTCCTCGTCCAAATCATTGATGAAGATGTTGAAGAGCACTGGGCCCAGAACAGAGCCCTGGGGCACCACACTGCACACTTCCCTCCATGTAGATGTGGTTCCATTGAGGACCACATGCTGAGTACGGCCGGTCAGCCAGCTACAGATCCATCTGGTGGTGATGCTGTCTAACCCACATTTTTCTATCTTGTCAAGTAGTAGGTTGTGATCTACTTTATCAAATGCCTTACTGAAGTGCAAGTAAATTATATCCACAGCATTCCTCTGATCCACTAATTTTGTCATTTGGTCAAAAAATGCAATAAGATTTGTCTGGCATGATCTGTTTTTGACAAACCCATGTTGGCTTTTAGTAATGACTTTGTTTGCTTCTAGATGTTCGCTGATTCGTTGTTTGATTATCTTTTCCAGAATCTTCCCATGTATTGAGGTCAGGCTGATAGGTCTGTAGTTTCCTGGGTCCATTTTTTTTCCTTTTTTCAAGATGGGAACTACATCAGCTCTTTTCCAGTCCTCTGGTAGTTCCCCAGTGCTCCAGGATCTTTGAAAAATATAGTTCAATGGTTCTGAGATCACATCTGCCAGTTCCTTGAGAACCCTGGGGTGTAATCCATCTGGTCCTGGTGATTTGATTTGCCTAACATATTTGTAGATTTTTAATAAAATGGTTAGTTAATGTTAGTGGCCCCTAAAGGTTCATAATACATACATGTTTTATCATCGTGCAAAAAAATGTCAGTTTTCCATCAGTACTGCACATTCCGAGTGTACAGAAGATACTTTGACTGAACACAGAGGCTCTCCTCACCTTCACAAGTGTGTTGCAGAAATCTCTAAGCAATTGGGATGATGTCATGAAAAGAAAGGTCTCTTTTGATCCTTGCTTCCTCCCGACTGCATATCCCAATCCTTATTTATAACACTTACAAATGCCATGGTGAAAAGATTATTTGCAGCAGAACCAGTTCTTAAACACTCTGATCCTGAGGAAACTTTCATCATCCAAGCTGATGATGGTGATGTTGCGGTGGGCACAGTCCTCTTACAAAAAACCTTAGGTGGGATCTGGAGCCCTGTGCCTATACTTCACAAAAGCTTTTGGAAACAGAGAGGAGATTGGCTGTTTGGGAGAAAGAGGCTTTTGTGGTGAGATGGGCATTATTAACTTGGCGCCATTTCTTGGAAGGGAGTAAAGTGCCTTTCGAAGTATAGACTGATCATTATTATTATTCAAAATAATCTTGAATTACCTAGAGAAGACACTGTTGGATCTATTGTTTACACACCAACACCCCATTCACTATACAGAAAGGGAAGGACAAACACAAATCTGTGGGACTTTGTAGGTGCCTGCTAATGTTGACATCTGGATGGAGTTGTCTCTGAGAGCTCCATCAACAAGAGCCAAAAGCTTCTCCTTCCTTCCACAGCTGTAGTTGGGAACATTGGCTTCTCCAGTAGAGAGCATGTCCAGCAAGGCATCTGAAGTGCCGAGGGGGTTATCATAGTTGTCATGGATGTTGTAGCCAAGTGTGAGATTATGCAGGAGCTTGGGATTCTCATTCACCAGTTCAATATTGCAAATCATGGGTAGTAATAGTAGTTTTCCATTGGATAAACTAGTGTAAAACCATGATCATGTAAACAATAGCATAATCAACAGCAACAACAAGAATATTTTTTCTCCATTTAATCATCTTTTTTCTCTACAAACTAGATGAAACATAGCCAATATTGATCCAAAACCAGAGGCAAATTATAGTCACCCATCACCCTTTAATAATGTTAGTGTTGCGGATGGGGATAGTCCTCAAAAAGGTTTAACATATCAGAAACATACAATTATTTTGTACTAATATTCAGAGCCCAGAATAATTCAGTCAGTAAAGAAGAACCAATATTAAAGGAAGGAGATTTTTGATAAGTGGCCCAGAGAAGCTGTTCTAAAAACAAGTCATCTTCTATTCCTTGAAAAATCAGACATTGCATATCAATCGGTTATAAAAATATGGAAATGTTTGGGCAGAGGAAATTAGAGCCATTTCAATCATTACGTTCAACCAAAGTCAATATTCCAGTCATGAATTTAGGAATGAACAGAGAGAGGAAAATAAATGGGACTTCCTTGAGGTTTCATTTGCTTCTTGTTTCTACTCTCAGAAAATGAGGCAAAAGAGAGAGGCTGTGTTAATGAAAAGGATTCAAAAAAAATTTCAGATCCTGCAATATAAGAGTAAGTAAAAGAAGGGAAAAAAAAGAAGAGTGTTAGAACTGCAAATGGAGGGAATGAAACTGCATCGCATGACTTACAGCCGAAACTGATTAGAAGGAGCTATGTTGAAAGGTAATGTTACAGGTGCTATTTTTGTTGGAGAGATGACTATACCAATGAGAAGATCTCCTGGCCTATAATAGCTCCATGGCTTTTCTCCATCCTGGTTTTCCAAATTCAGTGGGCACTTCATTCGCAGCTTCCCAGAGAGTGGCTGGAACACCAGCAGCATCAGAAGCAGAATCAGTGTCAGGAGGTTCATAATTCATGGGGCGGAATCAATCTCCTTCCTCTTTCTAAAAAAGAATTATAATTCAAAGCATTCTGACAGGGTGGAATATCCAGTGGCTTTCCTGATTCAAACAGAGAAACCAAGATTCACCTGGAAGAGAGAGAAAATATATTCAAGAGCACAGCTCCTGTCTGTCCTGTAATGTGAGCCACAAAAAGCATAACCTGTGATATTTATCCTTTTCAGATTCAAGATTCCTTCCATGTTGCTTCAGTCTGATATTTACAACAAAGGCAGTCACTGGAGACATAGGAGAAGAGGTCTCAGAGACAGGGATGGTGATAATTTCAGTGAGAAGGAGCTTCCACTCCTGGGACCCTGAACTTCTTCCATGTAAGAAGAGGTAGCTGGAGAAAAGCATGTTAGAGAAAAGTCACAGATACACCCCTTGGGGCAGTGTTCTTTAGTGGTCTTAGTCCTTCTTGTTAGGACATGTCCAGAAAGCCATGCTGGATGGAGATAGTTCAACAGCCAGGAAAGTGACTTCTGATGTCTTTCAATGGGTCTCTTGCCTCCAGAGGCTGCTAGGGAAGGTCACCCAGAGTTATGTAGTTTGGTGCCATTCTAGGTTGGTGACACTTAACTCTAGTGCTAAGCACTCAGTATCCTTGAACCCAGCCTAATGTTATGAGTTTGGGATTTTCTTTTCAATGAGATCTCCATCTATCAATCCTAATTTGGAGCTGATTTTATAATTCCTTGTAACTGAAGTGAAATTTCATTTGCCATCTGTTCTAGTGTGACCCGATTTCTTGCCACAACCATCCAGGTTTTGCTTTAGGCAGGGGACCTGGTGGCAGTTCCTTTGATTATGTAAATGCACTTGGTGTGGCACAACTCCATGTGCTTATAGTTCGGAGTCCCTGTGTTCTGGTTTATCTTGGTCGATTGTTGATAGATTATGTTTCTTATCTGGAGGGGGGATGTTAATATGGACAGCTTGGCCTAGAAGGGAGAACTGGGGGGTTGAGTGGGAGGGGGAGCTGATGGGATGGGCAGCTCTACCCTTACAATGAGCATCATATATCACAAAGCCTATTAGCCCAGGTGGAATTCACTAGGAGACAGTCAGATCTTCAGTGGTTCTAGGTTGGCTAACAGCTCGTGGTTCTAAGAAGGCAGAATTGGAATTCACTATAAGGACAGTCAGTTCCTTAGTAATTCCAGACTGGCATATAGCTCGTGGTTCCCTCCAAGTGATATCTAGAAGCAACACTGAGTAGTAGCGACCTGCAAACAGCAAGCTTGCATTTACCCACACAGAGAGCACCCCACCAGCGGTGCCTCTACTGACAGACAGCACCCGGTAGCTGATCTGCAAGCAGTGACCCCTAGTGGTCAAAGGGATAACTTTGTTGAAGCACCCATGCACGCAAGCAGGACCTAGTGGTTAAAGAAGGAACTTCTCGGAAGCCTTTAATCGTGCACAGAGACCCCTAGTGGTCAAAGGGTGAACTTTGCTGAAGCACCCACGCACGCAAACAGTGTACCCTGGCGGTCAAGGAAGGAATTTCCCTGAAGTGCCTACCCAGATAGTGACCCCTGGTGGTGAAAGAGCAAGGTTCACTGAATTCACTTCAAAATAGCTAGGAAGTTTTCTGAGCCTGTCCTAGCCATGGAGGAATATCCCATTGATTCAGAAGAGTTGGTTCAACCAGTCAACCTTGGTGAGCCACTCCAACCAGTCAACCTTGGTGAGTCACTGCAACCAGCCAACCCTGACTTGTACACAGAAGCTGAGGTCCAAGCTTCAGTGAGGCCAGAGATATCTCAGACACCTTATGACCTGAGTCAACAAAGAAAGCTTGAAAAAGCCATGCGATCGCATCTGATGGAAAGATCGGAGTTGTGCTACGATTGCCATGAAAGAAACTGGGAGGAATTACAGGAACTCTGCCAAGCACCCAAAGAGGAGCTCTCCCCCAAACGCGCACTCTTATTGGAAGAGGATAGGGAAGAGGCTCTCTTCCAATGGACAAACTCTGAACGCCGTCTCGAAAGGATCCAGTCGCAACTAGGAGATCCAACACTCGACAGCTTGATGCAAAGCCTCAAACTAAAAAACAAAGAACGTAAAAAGTTTCTAGAGAGCATAAAATGCCTCCCGGAGACCGAGCCTCACCCAAAAGACATGCCAACTGAGAGGGCCGAGTCCAAAATTTTCCGTCATTCGCATGCACCATCCCAGCAATCACATGTAGCCCCCTCTCACGCCTCTAAAAAAGCTTCACCCTTTCGCCATAACTCGCCACGATCCCAGGCGCATTCCAGCATGTCACAACAATCTCACGTTACAGGCGCCTCCCGCCATTCAAAAGCATCTTCTCGTCATAGCCAAGCATCCCGAGCCTCAAGGACAGAGAGCTTTGTCATTCAAGCCGCTCAAGCAGATATCGAAGCTGAAGCAGCCAATGCAGTCTTTTGCGTGTTAGAGGCGGAGCAACTGCAAAAGGAAGAATTGGCAAAAATAGAGGCTGAAGCAGTGCAAATGAAGGTCAAACGAAAGGCTGAAGCAGCGCAGATGGAGGCCAAACAGGCCAAACTAAAGGCTGCTCAAGACAAGCTTGAGCTTTTACAGGACCAACGAGAAGTGGCAGACAAAACGGCAAGAGCGGAAGCCCTTCAGAAAACACTCCAACGCACCACCTTCTCGCGCAATTTGGAATGACTGGAGATTGAAAACCAGCATAGCCGTGTGCAGGCCTACGTTGACAACCAGAGCATGTTTCAACATGAGCAGGCGGGAGCACCACGGTCAACCACAAGTCCCCCTACACCAAGGAAGGAGAAAGGAAGGAGAATCTCGATCACCAGATGTGCCAACTGGCCAGGGAGCCGGCAACGTATCATCTAAATGATGAGAACCCCCCCAACATGTAAGCACACCAGAAGTCAGGCCTACTCAGCTTAACGTAAAGGCAGAGGAATTCAGGCCAAACCCACAAGGCCCCTCGTATGCACCATGGGAAGTTACCCTCAACACTGTACCAACCCAGCCTGATGGCAAATCATGCACAGCACCATTGGATCCTCCAAAACCCTGTGGAAGAAAGTTGGACTTAGGAGAGTACAAGGTTGGCTTCAAATGCTGTGAGTCTCCGGAACACGCGACCGAAACTTGCTCAGCTAAGGGGCAGTGTCACCCAAGCAAGAGTGTCAAGCACCCAGGAGCCCTGCATCCAGACTCTGAACAGCTACAACAAGCAGCCTCTACTCCTTCCTCAACCAAGGAGCCCCAGCACGGCTCCAAAGAGCGTCCAGAGGTGCCCGCCAAGGTCAACTGCACATCAGTGTGTAGCGACCCACCATTCCCCAGTGAACTCCCAAGCAAAGAAACACCCTTCACAACATACTCTGTACTATAGAGCATGGCGGGGAGGAAAGTCACTGGACTCTGCATCCAACCGTTAGATGGGAGTTCACAGTTCCAAAATCCTGGATTGGTTATCCCAGGAATGTTCTGTGTCGACCAGCTTCCCCCAATTGCCTTACGGTTCCTAAATCCTGAAGCCGAAATCTTGGCTCCATTGAGAGTAGATGCCCCTGTCACCTTCGCCCATTACGGAATGGTCAGAGGCCCAACAAGCCCCTCAACTGCCTTTAAGATGGAACCGGAATGGGTCATCCCAGGAACGGTCTGTATTGACCAACTGCAAACTCCAACCCAGGTGAATATCTCAACAACCTCCATTCTCAGTAATGGAAGAGCACCTCACCGAAAACCACACCAAGAACACTCCACGCTTGTGACAACCAAACCCGTTTTGGAAGCAACAGTGTTCCAGACCAGTAAAAGTCACAATGACTTAGCCTTGTCCATAGAGGACAAAAACTTTCTGCAGCTACGCACGTTCTCCCAGAGCACCACACACTGGGATGGGCCACGTCCGCCAGAACAGAAACAAGACTGGGAGACGTGGTGTAAATTCATAAGTTGTCTCCAAAGCATACATGTGCATCACACATATGTCTCCAGCTCACCTGCCACCGTACAAAAGAAAGAATTTTATGCCTTCTCAAATGTGTCAACGAAGGTGATAGCAGCCATAAGATACATCAGAGTCTACAGCAGGGAGAGTTGCAGCGTCGGTTTCATCATGGGAAAGGTGAAACTAACAACACAACAAGGCCACACCGTACCAAGGTTAGAACTCTGTGGTACCATATTGGCCGTAAAACTCACCAGCCTGACAACAAAAACAATAGGCCTTGAGCTACAATCCACCACTTTCTACACAAACAGCAAGGTGGTGTCAAGCTACATCTTCAACCAAAGCAGACACTTCTACATCTATGTGAGCAATAGAGTAGAAAAGATTAAAAGATCTTCAAGGCCTGAGCAATGGCAACATGTGCCGACAGAACAGAACCTTGTGGACCAAGCTAAGCGGTCCACCCTTGCATCACAGTTAGCAGAATTGATTTGGCTAAAGGGTCCTGAGTTCTTGGCTTGTCCAGCCAGCCTGATGCCTCAGGGACCAAAACACTATATGCTTCTAGCTCCATATCAAAATGACAATGTTCAACCTCAGGCACCCAGCAAATTTCTCAGACAGGATGAGAAAACGACCGTCCAGACCATCTGCTTGTCCTCAATGGGCAAAGAGACAGAGAAACCGCCTTCTAGCAATTTACTAGAACCAGCCCACTTCAAACGCTCCTCTAAATGGAGACCCATCAGATTGGGCATAGTATTGATCGTCCTGATCACTTGTCTTAGCATCCAAGGAACTAACTTTGTAGGAGCTTGCAAGGACTCACAGACTATTGAAGGCATTTGTCATGACCCAGTAATTGACAAATACCTGAAGGCCCAGAATTGTGTATGGGCATTCAATCCTTCCCATGCATCTCACATGGGAGAAGCGTGGGAGCGCATGATTGGCGTACCCCGCAAAATCATGGACTCTATGTCGACAAAGACATCCATGCCCACATATGAGGTCCTCACTACCCTCATGACAGAAGCAGCAGCCATCGTCAACACTAATCCTATGGTTCCAGTCTCTTCTGTTCCTGTGAATCCTGTGGTTCCAGCTTCTTCTATTCCTGAGTATCCTCTGGTTCCAGCTTCCTTTGTTCCTGAGTATCCTGTGGTTTCAGTTTCTTCTGTTCCTGAGTATCCTGTGGTTCCAGCTTCCTTTGTTCCTGAGAATTTTTGGGTTCCAGTTTCTCTGATCCAGAAATTCCTTTGGTTCCAGTTTCCCCTACAGGAAGGAGACCTTGTCTTTCTGAAAGACAAGGGTGCATACCAGAACTATTGGCTCATGAGACTTGTGCATCGGGCCCTACCCAGTTCTGATGGACTAGTTCGCCAGATCGTGAAGCCACATGAGTCAGACCATGACTCAAAGACTCTCGTGAAAAGGCTTTACACCAGGCCAATCACTGACCTGGTCCTGTTGCTGAAGAAGACCGAACTGGAAGATTGATCCTCAAACTATGTATATTGTGTCTACCTCATAATTGCATTGTTTGATGTAACACATTGTTTATCTCTGTTATAGTTGTGCATGTTTGTATTTACCTTACAGTTATGCATGTTTTGCATGTCTTGATACCATGTTTTGCCAATTTTAGTTAATAGTCAATTAGTAATGAAAATTGCATGCTGTGATGCTATGTTCTTTTGCTTATTTTAGTTAGTTAGTAGTGGAAATTTATATTTCCAAGCGGGGAGTGTGCTGGACCAGTATAACTCTGGCCAGAGCATATATTAGCCTAAGAACTGTATGTTAGAATGTTTGGCATTTAAAGGGTTAAACGCTGTCTCCTTAAGAGATGGCTTATGGGTAATGTAGTTTAGCAGCCAGTTAATCCTATAAGTTTATCTAGCCAGTGGGAGGAGTTTAAAAGTTATTGCAGGATGTCCTGTTACGTGTCTGGGTGAAAGAATGCCTTTGTGTGAAACCAGCATGGGAATGCATGCATGGATATCGTCTGTAACTAAGCTAAGCTGATATGGAGAAAGTACTGTTTTTACCTACATAAAATGGACAAATGTGCATACCAGAAGCATCTCACAATAGTAAGTTTTCTGCTAAGAATTCCTGGAATAAATATTTGTTTTATAATCATTTTTCATTGAGTTATGCTGTCTGGACTTGAATTACAAAGCATCTTAGTTCAGGTTCCAGAATACATAGGATGACCAATATCCCAGGTCCATCATTTGAAAGTTGTCCCACTGTTCAGTTCTCAGCTTCCACTCTCACTGCCTGGCTACCAGATCTTCAGTGGCTCCCATTCTGGCTGTTGCTTTTGAATGCCAGCTTGATGTGTAAGAAGGCTTCTCTTGTCCTGATGTTGCCTGCCCTGTCTCACTGAAGTCTAGTTGTACCCCCAGAGGGGAGGAAACCTCAGTTGGAAATGCGGCCACCTACTTTGTGGGGTTCCCTCAGGTGAGAGCCCAGGGAAGTGGTGGAGAGCTGGCTGTGGTCATCCATGGTTTGTTACAGGCTTTCAGAAGGCTGCACCTAGAGCTGTGTTTTTGCCCAAGGTTGGGTGTCTGCAAAAAATGTTTCCCCAGCCTGCTGAAGTATGTTGTGTGAATGTGGGCCTTACAAAAAGTGTCTCCAGCTTATTTCTGTTATAAATTATTGTTCAGCTAGTCCCTCCTAAATTAATATTCATAATTCACTGACTCATTGGCCAACAGGTTCAACCTCCAAAAATAAACCATGATTAAAAGTTGCAAATGTGAATTCAGCCATTGGTGAGGTGACCAGGTTAAATGGGTTGTATGGCTACGATCAGAGCCAGTCTGGTGTGGTGGTCAAGGAATCAGACTAGTAACAGGAAACCATGAGTTCTAGTCCTGCCTTGGGCACAAAGGCAGCTGGGTAAACCTGGGCCAGCCAACCTCTCAGAGCCCTGGGAAAGAGGCAATGGCAAACCACTTCTGGAAAACTGGGTCACCTATGGTCTTTCTGATTACTTTCACACACAGTCAGCTGAGGTTGTGGGCCTTCCTGAATCTGGCTAGTCTTGCAAAACCAGCCGAGTGGACTCCAATTTGCTAAACACGGGCAGATTTTTTAAAAAAACTAGTTGCTCTGTGTAGAAGCGGCAGGAAAACTCCAATCCTGATCATGACAGCGAGTTTCAAGTCCTCATGAAGGCTGTGGACAAGCCAATGAAATTGGGGTCGTGGAAGGCCAGGAGGGCTGCAGAAGGTTGATGTCCCTTCCTGTCAAGGGCAGGGAGGGCGTGCTGGAAAAGAGGAAGGCAGGTGGATCCCCCTACACAATCCAGCTCAGGCAGCCTCAGGAATGGTTGGAAAAGGTTTCTTTGAGGGAGGAGTCCTCCTAGCAGATGAGAAGGGTGGGAGAGCAGCAATGACATCACAGCAAGGGGGGTTCCATGCAATGGGGGTCCAAGTCAAGACTCCCCTTTTGGTTGGCAGCACTGATGGTCAGCCAGGAACCCCCACAGCAGGTGAGTTTCAGGCACTTGCAGGATAGGAGAGCTCATCCAAGTCCAGGGAGTTTGCAATCCTGTTTGCTATTGGCCAACCTCAGCACATTCAGCATTGGTGGCACACCCTCAGTCCCATTTGTGGGACTCAGTTGCTGAGCCCCTGCAAGTGTGTTGTGTGAGTGTCCCACCAGCTGGTTGAGCTGAGTGAATCAAACTCAACTGACCATCATGGAAGCATATGCTCTCTTTAACCTAGATTCAGTAGAAACCCTCTTTCCTGAGCAGTGTGGACTCATCAACTGAATTAACAGGTGAAGTTCACAGCTCATATTTAGGCCATCCAGGTTTTTTCAGGCATTTCTGCAGTAGTTTTAGCAAGCTGGACACATCTCAGCCAGGCACTGACCTCAGGGAGGGGCAAAGATGTTGGGCTTCAGAGGGAACCAGATTAAAAGTGGCTTCTTTCTCCCTTGCATCTCCAAACACACCTCGAAGGAACTGGGGACTCATCTTTGATCCACCATAAAGCCCCTGACAATATGGACTGAGATCTTAAAACATGTTTATCTCATTTCATACATTCCAATAGTTGGGAACCTTCTCCTGTGCAAATGTATGTAGCAGATCATTACGCTAACCAGCATCTGAATTATATAGATTTTGGCACGGTACATTAGGCCAACATAGCAGTTCTCTTTCCTTAATCTAAAAGTTAAAGGTGTTGTGTAAACTTACCCAGAAGTTAAGGGTTGTTATGTGAACTCACCCAGATTTCCCACAAACCATCTATGTGATGGCCCATACAGGACATTTGCACATAGAATTTGAAACTTTTAAAGGATCTGCTTTTGGATTCAGGGTCCATAGCTATCCAGCATGGTAACATTGAGAAGACGAGAGAAGCCGTTGCTTCTCTTCACAAGCCATTGCTGTGCCTGGCTCTGATCTTGCAAGCCCAGCCAGGTGGCCTCCAACTCACTAAAATTGGGCCATTTTTTTTGCAGCTGGTTGTGCTGCAGAGAGGTGACAAGAATCTCCCCATCCTGACAAGGAGAATGGGTTTCAAGTCCTCATGAAGGCAACTGGGGGGATGGGGCAATGAAACATGGGTCCTGGAGAGCCAGGAATGACTGAGAGGCTATAGGATGCCTGTGGGCCTCCCTGTCAAGGGCAGGGAGGGCGCTCTGGAAGAGAGAAGGGAAGGCAGAGCCCCCAACCCTATCCACTCAGGGCAGCCTTGGGTGCGATCAGAAACCTTGGGTGCGATCAGAAACCTCTCTTCTGAGCATCACAAACATCACAGTCAGCATTGTCAACACAGAGCAAAAAAATTCTTTGCTTACTTCCTTCCTTGTTTCTATTCTTTGACTCTCTAGAGTCAAAGTAAGTAACTTACAGATTTCGAACTAACCTAGAATTAAGGAGAAATTTCCTGACAAAACAATCAGTGGAACGACTTGCCTCCAGACGTTGTGGTTGCTTCAACACTGGAGGTTTTCAAGAAGAGACTAGACAACCATATGTCTGAATGGTAAGTGGTGAGGTTTCCTCCTTCAGCAGGGGATTAGACTAGAAGACCTCCAAGGTCCCTTTCAACTCTGTTCTTCGGTTTTTCAGGCATGCAGTATATTTAGCAAAGTGTTAACGGGGATAGAGATTTGAGGGCAGAAGTGGGGAGTTTAGTTTTAGCACCTAATTCGGGGGGCCGGGGCAGTGCAAGATGATAAAGTTTGTCTCTTCCAGCTTTTTTTGTGTTCTTTATTGAAGAAATGTGGGGTTTGGGGGAGTGAGGGTCAAAGCCATGGAAAGGTTTCAGGAAGCTCATCTGAAGCTGCCCCATCGTCATGCAGTGTCTGGTTTCCCAAGCCTAGCAAGAGCCAGGAGAGCTTTGCAGTCTCCCAACAGCCTGAGGATCAGGTTGAAAGCTTCAAAAGCAGCCGCCATTTCTACAAGGACTTGTCGGACTATTCAAAAAGGTGGCCACTTCCGGCAGGCCTGAGGATCAGGCCCAAGCACTGTAAGGTCCTGTTGGGGCAGGATCGAAGGGGAAGAGGCTTCTAGACAGAGGGAAAGATGTTACTCAGCCACATCTGGAAGGCTGCAGGATCCCCAACACTCCTATATGTTAAAGAGGGGCTTGGTGGGGGCACAAGGGAGTCAAGGCAGGGCTGAAGAAAGAGCTCACATTTGAGGAAAGGAGATGGCAAAGGGGGCTCTTTTGGGGGGGTGACCCCAGCAGGCAGAAACTCGTCTGCATTGGCATTCAGCTCTTATTTTCCCCAGGGTGGCACACTTTGATGTGAAGGAAGACAGACAGCCCTGATCTTGAGTGGGGAGGGAAGTCCAAAGTCTGAAATCTTCCAGTGACTCTTTTTGCCTAAAGCCAAGTTCTCCTCCAGGAAAGATTTCCATTTAGGGCCTCCCGGGTCAGAGAGAGAAGCGAACTGCAGCTGATTCCATCTGTCTCTGCCCAAAGTCTCCCCTGGAGGATTTGGCCAAAGAGCAGAGCTGAAACTTTGAGAATAATAATAATAATTCTCCCTCTCACCAGAGATCCCCGGCTAATTCAACTAGTTCTTGGACTCAAAGTTTGTTGGGCACTTCTCTGGAGAGAAATGAAAGGGGAATAATCCCCATAGGATTCAAAATAATAGGGCAGAGCTAGAATTAAATTGGTCAGCAAGAATTGAGAGGTTGGAAAGCTCCATGCTTGAAATTGGCCCCAGAGGGAATACACGGCACCTGTGGCTGAAGAAAAAGAAATCTGATATTTGTTGGCATAGCGGTTAAAGAGAAAACCCCGGGGACTACTTAATGCCTGAACATGTCACAGAACTGGAATAGCTTCCTATTGAGTTAAAACCAAAGTTTACTTTATTTTGAAAGTTAATGTTGAAGGGCAGCAATATAAAAAGACTGATGCAATAGTGTGACCAGGATCAAATAAATAAATAAAAATCTGCTAGTTAAAAACTAGTCATCAGGACTTGACTTAGTTTAAAAAAAAATCACACCCATGTACAGAGAATGACAGAGAGAAATGAGAGAAATAAAGGCTGCCTTTCACCACACGTAAGGAAGAAAGGGAAGGAAAGGACCCATGTTCCACTGCCACTCCCTTCCACACATGGGGCACTGAGGGGGAAAAGCAAAGCCCAGACTTGTCACGTTGCCCATAGAAAAGGCTCAGGAAGGAGGAGGGGAACTGGGGGAACCCTTCACACACCCCATTCTGGGAAGAGACTAATGTGGATTATGGGCTTTGGAGTTGTATTTCAGGGGGAAACGCAGCCAAAGGGGGTTTGTGAAGCTCCGGTTCCTCTTCCTGTGTTTCCAGGAAAGGCTCCTGTTGGGGAGAAGCCATGCAGGGCCTTGTTACTCGCTGTCACGATCAGGATTGGAGTTTTCCTGCCACTTTTACAGAGAGCAACCAGATTAAAAAAAAATCTGCCCATGTTTAGCAAATTGTATTCCACTTGGCTGGTTTTGCAAAACTGAAGCCAGAGTCAGGAAGCCCCACAGCCTCAATAGGCTCTGTGTGAAAGTAATCAGAAAGACCATAGGTGAACAGGTTTTTCAGAAGTGGTTTACCATTGCCTCTTTCCCAGGGCTCATCTCAGCCTGAGGTTGGCTCAGAGGTTGGATGGCCAAGGTTTACCCAGCTGGCTTAGTGCCCAAGGCAGGACTAGAACTCATGGTCTCCTGGTTACTAGTCTGACACCTTGACTACTACATCAGACTACCTCTGCCCAAAGTCATACAACCCATTTAACCTGGTAACCTCACCAATGGCTGAATTCACATTTGCAACTTTTAATCATGGTTTATTTTTGGAGGTTGAACCAATGAGTCAGTGAATTATGAATATTAATTTAACAGGGACTAGGTGAACAATCATTTATAACAGAAATAAGCTAGAGACACTTCTTGTAATGACCACATTCACACAACATACTTCAGCAGGCTGGGGAAACATTTTTTGCAGACACCCAACCTTGGGCGAAAAGACAGCTCTAGGTGCAGCCTCCTGAAAGTCTGTAACAAACCATGGATGACCAGAGCCACCTCTCCGCCACTTCCCTGGGCTCTCACCTGAGGGAAACCCACGAAGTACATGGCCGCATTTCCAACTGAGGTTTCTTCCTCTTTGGGGGTACAACTAGACTTCAGTGAGACAGGACAGGCAGCATCATGGGTGAGAGAAGCCTTCTTACACATCAAGCTGGCATTCAAAAGCAACAGCCAGAATGGGAGCCACTGAAGATCTGGTAGCCAGACAGTGAGAGTGGAAGCTGAGAACTGAACAGTGGGACAACGTTCAAATGATGGACCTGGGATATTGGTCATCCTATGGTCTTCATTGGAAGGGTGGACCTGCCCATCCCATCAGCTCCCCCTCCCACTCAACCCCCCCACTTCTCTCTTCTAGGCCAAGAAACATAATCTATCAACAGTTGACCAAGATAAACCAGAACACAGGGACTCCGAATTATAAGCACTTGGAGGTCTTCTTGGGAGGACAAACAAGGCCTCAGAGATGGGAATGTCACAGGATTCGTACCACATCAAGTGCATCTATATAATCAGAGGAACTGCCACAAGGTCCCCCTAAACCAGGGATGTCAAACTGCCTGCCCGCATAGTGGATGTATCATAGCGAAACCGTGTGCACCCCATTGCTTGAAATGGAAAAAAAAGTCATGATACGTTGCGACACATCACGTGGCATTCAGAGTTTGACACTCTTCCCTAAACCAACACCTGGATGATTGTGGAAAGAAATCGGGTCACATCATCTACTACACTGGGCACTGCACCATCTCAATTGCAGACCTAACAGCACAATTGTTTTATTTAAACCAAGAAACGTCAAAATTTAATGGCTCTCATTGTATCAGTATGGAAAGACAACACAGAAAGTGTCAAGGAAACTAAACCCACTTTACAATTTTCTCTCTCTGTGCCAATGGTGCTATCCCAGGCTGTCACTTTCGTGCCTCTTAGCCAGCTCTCATGTAAAAAATGATCTTTCTAGAACAGATGGCAAATGAAATTTCACTTCAGTTACAAGGTATTATAAAATCAGCTCCAAATCATGGAGATCTCATTGAAAAGAAAATCCCAAACTCTTAATATTACGCTGGGTTCAAGAATACTGAGTGCTTCCATGGAGATAAAGCACAGGCAGCACTAGAGTTAAGTGTCACCAACCTAGAGTGGCACCAAACTCGATAACTCTGGGTGACCTTCCCTAGCAGCCTCTGGAGGCAAGAGACCCCATTGAAGGACAGCAGAAGTCACTTTCCTGGCTGTTGAACTATCTCCATCCAGCATGACTTTATGGACATGTCCTAACAGGAACGACTAAGACCACTACAGAACACTGCCCCATGGGGTGTATGTGTGACTTTCCTCTAATCTGCTTTTCTCCAGTTACCCCTCCTTACATGGAAGAAGTTAAGAGTCCCAAAAGCAGAAGCTGCTTCTCACCGCAATCATCACCATCCCTGTCTCTGAGACCTCTTCTCCTATGTCTCCAGTGACTGCCTTTGATGTAAACATCAGACTGAAGCAACATGGAAGGGATCTTGCATCAGAAAAGGATAAATATCACAGGTTATGCTTTTTGTGGCTCACATTACAGGACAGACAGGAGCTGTGCTCTTGAATATATTTTCTCTCTCTTCCAGGTGAATCTTGGTTTCTCTGTTTGAATCAGGAAAGCCACTGGATATTCTACCCTGTCAGAGTGCTTTGAATTCTAATTCTTTTTTAGAAAGAGGAAGGAGATTGATTCTGCCCCATGAATTATGGACCTCCTGCTTCTGCTTCTGCTTCTGATGCTGTCCCAGCCACTCTCTGGGAAGCTGAGGATGAAGTGCCCACTGAATTTGGACCTCCAGGATGGAAAAAAGCCATGGAGCTATTATAGGCGAGGAGATCTTCTCATTGGTATAGTCATCTCTCCATCAAAAATAGCACCTGCAACATTACCTTTCAACATGGCTCCTTCTCGTCAGATTCAGCTGTAAGTCATGCGATGGAGTTTTATTTTCTCCATTTGCAGTTCTAACACTCTTCTTTTTTTCTTCTTGTTTTACTTACTCTTATATTGCATTTGAATATAATTTTTTTGAATCCTTTTGATTAACACAGCCTGTCCCTTTTGCCTTATTTTCTGACAGTAGAAACATGAGGCAAATGAAACCTGAAAGAAGTCCACATTCTTCTACTTTCCTCTGCCCAACCATTTCCATATTTTTATAACCGATTGATATGCAATGTCTGATTTTTAAAAGAATAGAAGATGACTTGTTTTTAGAACAACTTCTCTGGGTTACTTATCAAAAATCTCCTTCCTTTAATGGTGGTTCTTCTTTAATGACTGAATTATTCTGGGCTATGAATATTAGTACAAAATAATTGTATGTTTCTGATTTGTTAAACCTTTTTGAGGACTATCCCCATCCTCAACACTAACAATATTAAAGGGTAATGGGTGACTATCACTTGCTTCTAGGTTTGGATCAATATTGGCTAATGATTCAGCTAGTTTGTAGAGAAAAAAGATGATTAAATGGAGGAAAAGTATTGTTGTTGCTGTTGATGATGCTAATATTAATATGATCATGGTTTTACACTAGTTTATCGTATGGAAAGCAATTAATACTACCCATGATTTTCAATATTGAAGTGGTTAGCAAAAATCCCCGGCTCCTGCACAATCTCACACTTGGCTACAACATCCATGACAACTATGATAACACCCTGGGCACTTCAGATGCCTTGCTGGACATGCTATCTACTGGAGAAGCCAATGTTCCCAACTACAGCTGTGGAAGGAAGGAGAAGCTTTTGGCTCTTGTTGATGCAGCTAGCAGAGACAGATCCATCCAGATGTCAACATTAGGAGGCATCTACAAAGTCCCACAGGTTTGTGTTTGTCCTTCCCTTTCTGTAAAGTGAGTGGGGTGTTGGTGTGTAAGCGATAGATCCAACCATGTCTTCTCTATGGAATTCAAGATTATTTTGAATAATAATAATGATCAGTCTATACTTCAAAAGACACTTTACTCCCTTCCAAGAAATGGTGCCAAGTTAATAACGCCCATCTCACCGCAAAAGCCTCTTTCTCCCAAACATCGCATCTCCTCTCTTTTCCCAAAAGCTTTTGTGAAGTGTAGGCACAGGGCTGCAGATCCCCCCTAAGGTTTTTTGTAGGAGGACTGTGCCCACTGCAACATCACTAGCATCAGCTTGGATGTTGAAAGGTTCCTCAGGATCAAGCTGTTTAAGAACTGGTTCTGCTGCAAATAATCTTTTCACCATGGAATTTTTAAGTGTTATAAATAAGGATTGAGATATACAGTCATGAGGAAGCAAGGATCAAAAGAGACCTGTCTTTTCATGACACCATCCCAATTGCTCAGAGGCTTCTGCTGCACACTTGTGAAGGCAATGTGAGGCTCTGTGTCCAATCAAAGGTGTCCTGGCTCAAGCAAAGAGATTGCTGGTGGATTTTACTTGATACAGGCAGATAACTCCATGGACGAATCATACAAAATTACTTTATTATCAAGTATCCTCAAATCAATAACTTACAGTTACTGAAGAAGCTCTTCTGCAATATGAGTTGTAATTTAGATCCATCGCACAGGTAAAAGGAAAATAGGCTTCTCCATTCTAGCGGAGCTCCCAACTTCATGGCTAGGATTCATGGAGAGATTGCAGGCTGGCACATAAACAGGATATCCTGTAATAAACACAAGACCCTCCCAGTGGCCAATCCCAACACAGATATAACCAGGTAACATAAACTACATTACCAAGAAGGCTATTCCTTGAGGGAACAGTTCTTAATTCCTAAGCTAACTATATGCTCTGACCAGAAGGCTATATACTCTGACAGCACAAAATAATTTTCTGTACAATAGGAATGTGCAGTACTGACGGAAAACTCACATTTTTTTACACGGTCTTAGCCAAAATAATAATATCCTAAATCATGACCAAATCTCAGATTTTTAAACAGAGTCCTACGGAATTACCTTTCCTACTATAATAAAACATATATGTATTATGAACCTTTAGGGGCCACTAACATTAACCAACCATTTTATTAAAAATCTACAAATATGTTAGGCAACATATCAACTATTTTTTGCCTTAAATTCTCATGATCAAATTCATCATAAAAGGTTTGAAGAGCAATATGGCCTCTGGAGAGGATTTTCTACCAGTTGAACAATTCAAGAAATATCCCGACTGGTGGGACCCTCCATTGACAGATACTTTTACACATATAAATAATATCCACCATACCCATTTGGGTCAAAGATGGCAATTGTAATTCCTATATATAAAAAAGAGACTAAAAGGGACCCTAGCAATTACAGGCCCATTTCTCTAACAGATATTGTGACAAAAATATATGCAAACTTCCACTTGAAAAGAATTGATAGTAGGTGGATGAAAAGTGCATTCCTTGTAGAAGAACCAGCAGTCTTTAGGCAGATGTTATCCACTATTGACAATTCTTTTGTCTCTAACTATAAAAATATCAGTCAGAGGAAATAATGGTTTGCTGCCTTTATAGCATTTGACAGAGTAAACAAAGAAATATTATGGAAGAAATTGACTGCCCTTAAAATGGAGCTCAGGATGTTGACCCTGCTCAAAGCCCTTTCTACAAGCACTGACAGTGAGAACAATTAATGAGTGGAACGGCTTGCCTCATGAAGTTGTGGGTGCTCCATTAATGGAGATTTTCAAAAAGGGGCTGGACATTCATTTTGTCTGGATTGGTATAGGATCCCTTGCTATGGGTAGGGGGTTGGACTAGAAAACCTCCATGGTCCCTTCCACCCCATTTTTGTTCATTTGTTTGAGAGTGTGTTTGGGGCTCAATGGAGCCATGAGAAGTAGGATAGATATGTACCAAAAGCTAAGACAAAAGTGTTGCCAATATGACATTTGGGTTGCATATGTGCTGTTAAGAGGACTTGGCTCCTTTTCTCATAATAATTATCTGATTATGGATGAGTTAAAGTCAAAAGTTATGGTCTTTGGAAAATGACAGCATTGCCATATAGGGCTAATCGATGAGGAGGCAACAGAGCAAGTTCACACCTTTCCTTACCTGGGGGAACTTTTCTCTGTGAATGGATCTGGCCTCCCTCAACAACAGAGAAGCTAATTTAGAAGGCACAAGTGAATGCGCTGTTAATTTTTTTAAAAAAAATCATAGGTATGCAGCTTCCTTAGACTGAATTATTAAATACAAAATACCAACATTACCATTATGCACTTATATTGAGCTGAACTTTGGGATTTAATTTATATCACTACTATAGCAAATCTGATCATATCATCCGAGAAGTACCTTGACAGTGGATAAAAGGACTTCAGCTGCTGTCCTCAGAGCAGAATTGGGAATTTATACAATTTATAAAATTGGGGCAATTTTTAATAAAATTAATGGATGGAAACTGACGCTATTAGAACAAACAAATTTCATTTAAAACATTCTTGATTTTATATTAGGAACTTTCATTTCCCTGTATTTTTTGCCACTCGAGAAAAAACTAAAAAAATGCTGCACAAAGAATCCAAGATGGTCAAAATAGAGAAAAATAGGGCCATCTTCAGTAAGGCTGGCATCAGCTGCTACAAATGTACCTTCCAAGTATTGAGTTAAATCTTCCAAACTTTTTACAATGAATATACTTGTATTTGTGGAGCTCCAGAAATAGAAGATGTAATACATCTATTATTTTGAATGTCAATTATTTAAGAAAGAGGGAGATCTATATCTTGGATTGCATTTTAAAGAAAGAATCTATTGGGATGCTAATATTAAAAAAATGTTTTTCCTCTGTGCTCAGAATTCAAAAATTATATATAATAAAACCCTTTTTCAAAAGGAAATTATGGTCTGATAGTAGTAAATTCTATTGTACTTATTTTTCTAAATTCTGTTTTTACATGTTCTATATTTTATATTCTGTATCTTGATATGGCCTAATGACTAATCAACAAGAAAAGTTCTAATATGTGCATGAGAAAAATATTGGATTTATTAAAAGCTAAAAAATGAGACTTGGTAGGACCCCAAATATAACACAAAATTGCTTTTTTCAGGTCAGTAATAGAATTGCTTCAGAGGATCTGAGTGATAAAAGTCAATTCCCTTTTTTCCATCCGATGTTCCCCAAAGAAGGGATCCAGTACCCAGCAATTGTCCAAATTCTCCTCCATTTTGGATGGACCCTGATTGGTCTCTTTGCTCCAGACACAGAGAAGGGAGAGAATTTCATGAGGACTTTTACTCCTATGCTTGTCAAGAATAGAATTTGTGTTGTTATATCACAACGATTCTCAACGACTGGACGTACCGCATTCCTCAGGGATGCCTTCTCTAAGTGGAGACAAGTCAACATCTTTGTTCACTTCATAGAAATTGATTCCCCTTGGGACAGAATTCTTACCTTCAATTCAGCACTTGAAGGTTTGCCTGGACCCATTGAAGGAAAAGTCTGGATCATGACAGTGGTTGGAGCATTTTTAGCAAAAAAGAATTGGCGTCTCAAGCACATCCATAGTATTTGGACCTTTCTCTTTCAGTGGAAAAATAGTTGGAAAAACGATAATGCCCTTAAAACAAATTTCTTTGTGGAACCTGAATTTCAAGCTGAGTATTTTCATTGTTGTGTTTCAAAACACACCTTTTCTGTCAAAGTCCGGAGAAGATGCACCCAGAAAGCACCAGTGGAGACCCAAGAGAAAAAGAATAGGATGCAGATCCAAAATGATGGCTATACCTACATTGTCATTAAGATTCTGGCCCACGCCTTAAGTGCTGCATCCAAACCCCAGAGGAGAAGGAAGAAGGGTGAAGAGAGGTTGGGGGCTCCAAGGCTGCAGCCATGGAAGGTATGGGGTCACAACAAGGATCTATCAAACTAAATTCATTTTCAGGGTCTTTTGTGCTCTCTGGGCTTGGTTGTTTAATATCTTAAGCTTCTGTACAACATCTCCTACTTACTGGAAGAGTGCTGCATCCTCCCTTCAACAACCAAGACCTTTTATATATTCGGAAAAAAGTTCCCAGACGTTTTCTGATTTTAAGCTCCTGTAAACTAGGACAACAAAACAATGGTTGGAAACTGATCAAAGAGAGAAGCAACCTGGAATTAAGGAGAAACTTCCTAACAGTGAGGACAATTAACCAGTGGAACAGCTTGCCTTCAGAAGTCATGGGTGCTCCATTACTGGAGATTTCTAAGAAGAGACTAGACAGTCACTTATTGGAGATAGTATAGGTTCCCCTGCTTGAGCGGGGGACTGAACTAGAAGACCTCCGAGGTCCCTTCCAGCTCTATGCTATTCTGTTCTGTTCTGTTCTGTTCCATTGCAACATGGCTCTTCTGCTTGATATCTTTCCTCAAGGCTTAAAGCAGCTCCTTTGATCTCTTCCTCGCCATCTTTGTCCTTGACTAAAGCGGATGAAAATTTTGTGTCTTCTCCAAATGTGGTGCCTGCAAGAGGACCTGGTATCATTCCACTGGATCATTAATGACATTATCGACAAATTAAAGATATGGTTAGGGCTTTTTTTGTCATAGAACGTGCAGAACTGGGTTCCAGCACCTTTTTTGGATGGAACCTTGTAGGGTAGGCAAGGCGGATTGTATGACGTGTGTGAGTTCTGGCACCTTTTTTTTTTTTTACAAAAAAAGCACTGGATATGGTTATTATCATACTAACATATTACTACTATTTTATTATAATCAGTAACCATTCTACACATAGAATAATGAAATATTAATGAAATATTAATACAGTTTATCACTGCCATTCATTACATTCACAAAATCATGTCCTGGATGCTAACAATTAGTTAGTTTCCTATTGAATTTTACTCATGCACCTCTCTCTAACACAAAATCATATTTTTATTTTCTGGAAGCTGTAAGGATCTGCCCCAGCTGAATCTCTCAGGAAAGCAGAACTCTTGAAACTGGCATCGTTTCAAAAGGAACTTTTATTGAGAGTCAGTGATAGCAAGAGAAGGCAGGCAGCATCTGACGTTCCCGGAGGAAATTGTTAGGTTAAATCCTATTGTTCAAAACCCCTCCCAACTGTCCAGTCCATAGGAGCCAATCCAGAGGTGCAAAGAGGTTGTGAGAACTCCAGACGGAAACTGCGATAAGATGTTCCCAGGCATCTCTTCCTTGGTGAGGTGAGGCAGATGACCTTGGGCAGTGGAACCGAGTCACAAAGCAAAGCTAAACACATCACAGGAGAGCTCCAAAGGTCCCCCCTCCCATCAGGATGGCAGCATCCTGACAGGGATCTATAGGGACCTGAGAGAAGCTGGGAATTTTTAAAGGAGACCAAAATAACTTTGTCCAAGTGTTATTATAATTTTTGCATCACAAAATCATGATTTATCTACTTCCTTTATTAATGAAAATATAGAAGAAACGATAACCAAGGTCTAATTGTTTTTCATAACTCTCCAATTTTATCAGTAATATTAATATTTATTTGAGTACAAATTTTGAGACAGTTGTATCCACTTAATTATCTCATACCATCCAGCACTCAATTAACTAGATCTTCATTCATCAGATTGTGAAGCATTTTGTTAATTCTTTGCTAAAAACAAGTTATACCACCAGCATTCACACAATCTGTTAAGGAAGTATAACGATACATGTGAATGAGTTCGGAGGACCAGAGAAAGAGATGCAGGGAAGGATCAGATAAGATGGGTTTTTTTTTGGGGGGGGCAACCCACAGCTGCGTAACTGGCAGAGAAAGAAACTCAGAAAAAGTCCTCCCTAAATTTTTTGATTGTCAAAAGGGATGATGAAAGATTTGTACTTTCAGACTGCAATATTTTGTTAATATACACTTACAATAAAGTAGAATTACTTCATCTGGTCATTTTTCCTATCTCCTCTACCTGAATAAAGATTAGCCTTTCAACTTTCTTCTTAATGAATCCTTGCTTTCTGGTAATCAGCCTATTGTTTGCAAGGAGTTTATGAATACTCTAGTTATTTGTGTATTTTGTTTACTTGAAAGGTGACCTTTGCTAGATTGTTATATATGATTGACCATTTTTGTCAATTACATTTTGTCAATATACATTGTATCAGTATACTACATGATTTAGAAATATTGCTGAATGTTTGTACTTCACTTTTGAAGATAATGGTAACTTGTTCTCCCAACTCACAATGTTTGCAAGTTAAACAACCATAGAAGAAAGATTCAAATGTAAAAAGTGATAAGACATAAGAAACCAAGATTTCTGCTTTTAAATTCCTGGATGTTTCTATTCTAGTTCCATCCATTTCTAAAGAAGAGGGAATTGTACAATCTTTCCCTGCTGAAAGTGTATTTGGATCAGAATGGAGACGTAGCAGCAGATCTGTGGCTCTTTAGTAGGGTATTTCTCCCCAAGGAGGATCCCATCGACAAGCGATTGGGGAGGTTTGAAAGACAAAGATTTACAATCCACCAAGATGCTTTGTCACAATTACAGTTGCTCAACAAGGTGGGGAAAATATTGATGTCTTTTCTCTTTTTTCCAAAGCCTTTTCAAGTGGGGTAAACCCAGTCAAAAAAATGGGTAACTTTCACTGAGAATTGAATGTGTGGAGTAAAACCTCTATAATTTTCTTAGGCAGATAAGCATGCTTCAGTTCTATTGACCAAGGTTTCCCTTCTTATGCTATCATGCTGAACCCTGTTGTAAGCTGATCCAAAATGAGATATGGGATGATTATTATTTAGGATACAAATCATTGCCAATTAGTGTCCCTTCGGCAGT
Source organism: Azemiops feae (assembly GCA_023970755.1). Classification (NCBI taxonomy): domain Eukaryota; kingdom Metazoa; phylum Chordata; class Lepidosauria; order Squamata; family Viperidae; genus Azemiops; species Azemiops feae. The sequence continues at coordinate 137,727 of JALGBA010000182.1, read as the reverse complement.
TTAGTATCACCATAAAACTGGTGAGACAGGGCCTCATACGCTGGGGATTTTGGTGTTAATAGCGTCAGGTTCACTAGTTTTTTGTCTTCAAATATCAAAGGTGAAGGCAATTCTGTTGATCAGTCCCTGAGTTCAGATTTGGACTGAATCACATGAAATGGAATCAAGACTGGGTAGAGGTGCTGTTGGTCCAATTATTAAATAAGTTTCATCTTGCCTTAATTGGAGTGAGGGGTCTCCCAAAATTGCAGGTTCATTGTCTGGGATGTTTTTAATCAGCTGAGAACATGGTTATAGCTGCCTTTCTCTAACCCCACTAAGATAGTGGAATTTAGGAAAGAGGTCCAAGGCTTTCAGTTCACATGAAATACTAATGACTGGTCTGATGTGAGCTCATTTATGGATTGATTGATTAAATTTATTTGCTGCCCATCTCACCATGATAATGGCTCGAAAAATTGAAGTACTGAAGCGTTGCTTTAGTGCAAAAAAATATCTTGATATCAGAAATGATAAGGGACAATTTTGAGGGAAATATTACTTAGATTTGGGCATTGACTTGTAAAAGTGCACTTCATCTGAAAATTCCTTGAATGCAACTGTTTATCTTGATTGTTAGCTGCCCTAGGACACACTGAGAGGGTACAAATCAAACTAATAATAAATATGAGTGTGTATTTCCCTGTCAGATTGTGTCACCTAATTGTATTCTCTCAACAGAAAGGACCTTGTGTTGGATACCTTGTGTTGAGTATCCATTTCACACATAAGACTCATACTCATGACCCATGTGGTGCACCAAAAGATGCCTGACTCACCGTTTTTAAGGGACACGTTCTCATGACCTCACCTCCATCTCACCTCACTATAGTTTTAGAAACTAATCAGCCAGTTTTAGTTTTAGTTCACCAGCATGGCAGCCATACAAACTGAACAAATACATCTACGAATGAAGAATATATTTAAGGTTGACAGCCCTTCTCTGCAAGGGAATTTCCCTTTTTATCTTAACCGGAGATAATTTTGGACTGCTTTCAAAGGGAAGCAGCTTTGCAATGTTTTATGCACTTCAGAAGAAACCTTTCCAGATCCTACTTTTCAAAAGTTTCTTTCTTCCTCACAGTTTTATTCTAGTTTAATAAATACAATGAAATGAAAAATTAATGTATGTTTTACAATAAAGTTCACTCTAACATTTAGTATTTGTGGATATTTTAAAATGAAGCATTTATGAAGAATGGAGGAATGCATGTTAATTCCACTATGAGGAGGAACCCACCGGTTGCCAATTAATGGTTAAATATTTTCTCAATTTCATCTATCCAGACTTTGTTAAGTAGAAAGTAACTTTATTGTAATCTGATAAGTCAGAAGAAAAAGATAGGAACTGAATGAGGCATCTGCCTGCAATTGTATCTCCTGCAATCATTTGGAAGTGGTCAGAGATTTCATATTTGCCTATGTGAAGGCCAGAGACTACTTGGCTGATGTTCATGTCTACCTCTATGTTACATGGCTGGTGAGTCCTAACATATTTTCTTTGGTATTTCTTCTTTTTCTATTTAGTCTCTGCCTCAGTCTAAATGTGTGGAAAAATGCCATCCTGGATTTGTCAAGCAGGTTCGAGAAGGAGAGCCATTTTGCTGCTACGACTGTGTTCCTTGTCCAGAGGGGACCATCTCCACACAGGAAGGTGGGTGACACCAAAGGGAAACTTTGATCAATATGCATGTAAAAGACACATTTAAGTTTGATTGTTTTGTTCTTAATTTTCATGGTGTCCAATTTCTTCCCTAATGGGAGGGAAAAGAAAAAGATCTTGCAGGATGAGGTAGGATTGGATAGGAAATGGTATAGGGTTTCCTGCCTGAGCAGGGGTTGGACTAGATAACCTCCAAGATCCCTTCCAACTTTATTATAGTTATTGATATTGTTGTTATTAATCTCTCATTTTCCAGTGTGGATATTTCCATCCATTTTTTACTTTCTTAGAAATATCTGTATTCTTTGTAACTTGACGAACGATTTTAGATTTAGGTATCAACTTTACATTACAGGGCAAAAGAAACATCAATCAATTCTTCAATTAATCAGTTAATTTTTATCAAGATCATAAATCTTTATAAGCTGAAATATCTAATTGGGAAGAACAATGGATGGAGAGAAGTAACTGTGTTTAAACATTCTTGGGATAAACATATGCCCATCATCTGAAATAAATAAATAAATAAATATATTAAATATTAAATAAATAAGAAAAGAAAAAGGTAAAGGAGCAGACTTGATGGAGCACTAGGTCTTTTTCTGCGATCAGTTTCTGTTTCTATGTTTTTATCCCATACTCATGGGGTTGCTCTTGAAAAACACCTTGAATTTACAGAATGCAAAGCCCAGAATGCAAAGCCATGCACAATGTTGGATTTCCTTATGTTCTTCCAGAAGACACCCTTATTGTGCTGGCTGCACAGGCTCCCAGTTTCTTTCCAAATGCAATTAAATTCAATTTTCAAGCCCTACATGAGACAGTACAAGGGTATCTGTAGGGCTTCCTCTCCTTGAGGATATCTGCTTGTCCCACCAGAGCAGATGTAATTGACATGCAAAAGATCTGTTCCCTAAAACATTGCCACTTTATGGGTCCTCACAACTGCCTTTTCTGGTGTAGTTCCTGCCCTATTGAACCCATTTCCCCTTGAAATCCAATAGGCCCCCATCTGCTTAAACTTCTGGAAAGTTGCTATTTCTCCCTGATATTTGGGATAAGGTAAGGTCAGTGCAAGATAAGAATCTGGTGTATTATCTGATAGAAGGGAAGTTGTACCAGATATTTCTTCTTTTAATTTTATTGTGTTGTTTTTGTTTTCATTAGTTTTTTATATTGGGGATTTTTTTTGCTGGACTATAAGAATATACAATGTACTGAGGCTTTCCTGTCTCTCACTATCACATATCATCCAAAGGTTTTTTTGAAATTTGAAAGACTATAAAATAAATGTTACTTTGTTTTCTCAGATATCAAACAATGCACCAAGTGTCCAGATGATCAATATCCAACCAAGAACCGAGTCGAATGTATTAAAAAAAAAATAACCTTCCTGTCCTATGTAGAACATCTGGGCATCATCCTCATTTCCTTTGGTCTACTCTTGTTCCTAACCACAGGCCTTGTTTTAATCATATTCCTTAAATACCTAGAAACTCCCATTGTCAAAGCCAACAACCGGGACCTCTCCTTTATCCTCCTGGTCTCCCTCCTGCTTTGTTTTTTGTCTCCCTTTCTCTTCATTGGACAACCAAATAAAGCCACTTGTCTTCTCCGACAAACAATGTTCAGTGTCATCTTCTCAGTAGCTGTGTCTTCTATGTTGGCCAAAACTATCATGGTGGTGCTGGCCTTCCTAGCTTCAAAACCAGGGAACAGGATGAGGAGATGGTTGGGGAAGAACTTGGCCAACTCCATCATCCTTTCTTGTTCAGGTGTCCAACTTTTTATCTGTGTCATGTGGCTGGGAGTTTCTCCACCATTCCCTGCCTCTGACCTGCACTCCCAGTCTGGAGAAATCATCCTTCAATGCAACGAAGGCTCTGTCGCCATGTTTTATATTGTCCTCAGCTACATGGGCTTCCTGGCTGCCATTTGCTTCACGGTGGCTTTCCAGGCCAGGAACTTGCCTGGGGCCTTCAATGAAGCCAAACTGATCACCTTTAGCATGCTGGTCTTCTGCAGTGTCTGGGTCTCCTTCCTGCCCACCTACCTGAGCAGCAAAGGAAAGTCTATGGTGGCCGTGCAGGTTTTCTCCATCTTGTCTTCTGGTGCTGGGCTGTTGGGTTGCATCTTCTTCCCCAAGTGCTACATTATCATCCTGAGGCCAGATCTAAATACTAAGGAACATCTAATGGTAACAGTAGGGACCTGATAATGAAATGGTTTCTTACGCTCATAACATTTGATTATTGATTGCAATTGTTGTTGGTTTATATGCTTTGTTTTCCTCTATTTGACAGTTTGGTTATTTATAATTCAAGGAAATAAAAGTAGTTAGATTAATAAAATTAAAATCTAACATAATCATCAAATAATAAAATTAATTAATAATTAATATTTGTATTTTTTTAACTGTTGGTAGCCCTCCCTTTCCTCAGCACACAGATTAGCTAATATTTGGCTTAAGCAACCCTTTAAAAGAGGAGACATATGAACCAAGTCCTGGGCTTTGGACTGCTTTAAGCTTTGTAGGTATATTCATATTTAATTAGGAAGTTCTCAACCTCATCTCTTTCATGATTCTTTCAGAATTGTTATTTCACTGATTGTATTGGGAGGAGAATGGTTAGTCTCTAGAAGCTGCTGATGTGCAGGTTCTGAGGTTTTGCTTGATTAAAAATACAGAAACCAGAAGTTACCTTTAAGCTTTTACATTTTTATTCAGCTGAACAAAGACGGACTCCTCTAAATGAGAGAAGCACCGAATGACAAGAAATCCTTGTATTTATTCTTTATGATTACATAAGCAACCCATCCAGCAAAGCTGACACACATAAGATAAAGATTTCACCCAGTAAGTCCTTTCATGACCCTGCATCCAGGACTCTGCAAGTGACCAGAGAGAGAGAGGCCATCTGTATGTATTCACAAGTCCTGGTCATCAAAATCCCCTTTCATGCTTCGAGCAGTGTGCAGGAACATGACCACCCAACTGAAGAGACAGAGGATAAGCTTCTGTAGTACATTGCCCACATCATTTAGGACAAGCAGAGGTGATTAGGGGCAAGCAGTGAAGGACACAGCAGGAAACAAGAACAAGGAACACTACAAAGAGAAGACCAGGGAATAATTCCCTAAACCATCCCCATCCTGGGAGCCAACTGGTAAGAAATGAGAATATACCATTGAAGACCTCCCATACAGTATCAGTAGAAATCTTCAGATCTTTAGGGTAATTCCTAATTCCTATGGTACATGTACCAAACCAGTAAGCTGGCAAAGACTCATAGACAAACCAACCACAAAGGAAACATCAGTCCAGGTGGATAGCAAGATAAATGCTTGGTTTGCCTTCCAACCCCTCAGGCATATAAGCTCTTACACCAGACATATAAGCCATGAGTCCCATTGCTGCAAACAAACTACAGAGAGCAGAGGGGTCCTTCTTGTAGTCAAGGCCAAAGGTCTGATGACATTTATGCCAATCGTCCCACATGCTAGTACTGACCTTCCATGTAACTGTGCAAGGTGCATATATCCCTAACTTATATCTAGAAGAAGAATTAAAATGACTAAGGCAAGCTGCTGCAGGGTGCTGTATATGCGCCCCTAGTTTAGCAATCTGCAACTTTCCCACCCCAAACACAGGAAGTGTCCAGCCCCTTGTTGCATTGTTCATGCTGAACAGAAAGGCTCCTAAGGATGTAGCTTCCATGACCAATCTATGTGTACCAGTGGGGGGGGTATATGTGTGCAGATCCAGCAATTTGTTACATTCAAAAGCTTAACCCATGCTTGCATATTCTGTATATGGGTGTTGGAGCCTCAAATTCCTAAAGAGGGACTGGGAAATTGGGGACCATCTCGGCCTTCTATTTTACTGGGAATGATGGGGAATGATGTCTGTAATTCCCTAGACAGTTCAGGTACAGAATCATAAGGAGGTGGCTGTTGTGCCAAGATATGATCAACTGAAAATGACAGGACCCCTTCCCAATGTCTGGTTTCTCTTGGAGGCAGCATATCAGACGTCTTACTTTGGGCTTTATCGTGCAAAGTACCCCTTTTAGGTCCAACCACAGCATTATGGGAAGCATCTGGCTGAAGTCCTGGTATTAACTTTCCAGGTTGAGATACACATAATGGGGTCTTTGGGTTTTCCTGGCCAGCATCTGGACTCACCCAATCATGAGTAAAAAGAAACCGTCCTTGCCGAGATATATGGGGGGCAAAGCAACAGGACAGTTCATGCTTGGAGGGTGTGTCAGATTGTACCTCCCAGTCCACAGCAGCTGTCCCCATAGTCATGTCACATACCTTGACCTTGACCATGACCAGAACCTGACCTCCAACTAGACCACCCTTCCCCAAATCCTCTCCCCGTAAGGGCAGATCAGACCCCACAAAAAAGAAAGAAAGCACAGAGTGGCTTCAGATAATGGGTATCCCTTCCATTGTACTAAGTATTGCAATTTGCCTTTAAAAATTCTAGAATCAAGAATAAGTTTCACTTCATAATGGGTCTGCCCTGCAATTACGAGGGGCCCAGGTGCTTTCTTCAGGGGAGGTCTTAAAGTGGAGCCCCGATAAGGTTTTAAGCTACTATGGAAGACAGGGTGAATTTTACCCAAAAGTCTAGGGAGTTTCAGTTTTACGGTGACCGGATTGATGACCTTTACGATAGGAAAAGGCCCTAACAATTTCAGTCCTAACTTCTTGCTGGGTAATTTGAGGCGTAAATATTTGGTCGACAGATAAACCTTTTCCCCAACTTGGAATGTTCTTTGGGGAGCCCTCTTTTTGTCAGCTTGCTTTTTATAGGTTTCAAAAGTCTTTTCTAAAGCAGATTTTGTGTTTCTCCAAACTTCCTCCCATCCTCTCACCCATTGGTCAAGTATCTGGGAAGCGGTTGGCACTTGGGGATAATTTGTGGGGAGTTTTCAGTGCCTCTAGGTTTTTGTGATCTGTCCATACTTCAAATGGCACCTTGCTCCCCTCTAGGTAGTGTCACCAGTTTAACAGCCCCCATCTAATTGCGAAGGCCTCCTTCTCCCATATTGCCCATCTCCGTTCACTTTCCATAAATTTTTTGGAGGTGTAGGCGCAGGGTTGCAGAACTCCATTCTTATTCTTTTGAAGTAATACAGCTCCAACTGCAATATCGCTGGTGTCGGCTTGTATTACAAAGGGTTCCCCTGGGCAGGGGTGCTTTAGGACCGGTTCAGCAGCAAATAGTCTCTTTAAATTCTCAAAACTGTTTGACAGTTCATAGTCCATGCTAGTGGTTGGCCCGGTCGCGGCTTCCCTCCTTTTTTTTCTGTTTTGAGTAAATCTGTAAGGGGTAGGGCAATCTTGGCAAAAGAGGGGATGAATTGACGGTAGAAGTTGGCAAAACCTAGAACGCTCTGGAGCTGTTTGCGGGTTTTTGGGGGCTGCCATTCAATTACAGTTTTCACCTTGGCTGGATCCATGTCAATGCCCTCGTTGGAAATTCTGTAGACGAGGTAATCTAATCGGGTCTAGTGAAATTCACATTTTGACAATTTGGCATAAAGCTTGGCATTCAGTAGTTTCTTTAATACTTCTCTCACCAGCTTTATGTGATCCGTCATATTCGTGCTGTATATAAGGATATCGTCAAGGTACACCAGAACCCCTTTGTACAAGTAATCATGTAGGACCTCATTAATCAACTGCATGAATACAGCTGGGGCCCCCTGTAATCCAAATGGCATGACCTTGAATTGATAGCTCCCCATGGGGCAGTTGAAGGCAGTCTTCCATTCGTCTCCCTCCTTTATTCTCACTCGGTAATATGCCTCTCTTAGGTCTAACTTAGTGAAGACACTCCCCTTAGCCAGATGAGTTAATAAGTCCTATAGGAGGGAGAGGGGGTATTTGTTTTGCACACTTACAGCATTGAGACCCTTATAGTCTATGCAGAGATGAAGAGACCCATCTTTTTTTTCTTTAAATAACACGGGGGCTCCCACGGTAGATTTGGCCCATTCAATGAACCCCCTCTTTAGGTTTTTATTTACGTATTGCTGCATCTCTTCCATTTCGAGGGGGGACATAGCGTACATTCTCGGGCGTGGGAGTTTGGTTCCTGGCACCAGTTTGATAGAACAGTCATTGGGCCTGTGAGGGGGTAGGACATCGCATTCATTTTCACTAAATGCCTCTGCTAAGTCCCGGTATTCATTGGGGATGAGTGATTCATCTGGTGATGGTGAGGCAGCTATATGTGCTTGCTCATTAGGTGGCCTAAAGTGTTCCGCAACGTCTGTTGAATCGGGGGGGATTGGCCCTATTGGTAGCCTCACAGTTCTCATCCCTTTCTCCCACCAGATAAATGGCTTCCATTTGTCCAACCAGGCTAATCCTAGGATCACAGCCTCAGTCAGTTTTGGAGCCACCAGGAAGCATATGAACTCCCAGTGCTCACCTATTTCTAGGCATAGAGGCTCAGTTAGTTGCGTGACAAAAGTTCCTCCCATCAGGGAGCCATCGGCTTGCTCAAACCTCATTGGCTTGGAGAGCAATTTTGCTCGTACTCCCAATTTCATGGCAAAGGGCAAGCTAATGATACATCGGGAGCATCCAGAATCCACTAGCACTTTTAAGTCTGTCTGTGCTCCTGACTTAGGGCTGATTAGCCCTGCAGGCAGTGAAAAAGGAGGGATGGGTCGACTCACCATTGGGTCATTCTCTCCTTCATCATCACTGTCAAAAAAGGGTAGAGTGGGGGTGGGTAGAGCCTCAGCTCTGGTGTCCTCCTGTGTAGGGGAGGTAGCTTGGGCTACCAGTTGTTGTGTGATCCCACTGGATTTTTCTCTTGACGGCTGCTGGCCAGGTGTCTTCCTCACTGCAGGTCCCGGTCTGCTCTGCTGCTGGGGGTAGGGAACTGGGCAGTTTGATGCTCGATGTCCCTGATGTCCGCATCAGAAGCATGTGATCCGTGGACCCGCAGGTGGTCTGGGCCTTTCAGCGGTCGTAGTCATTGGAGGCTTTCAGGGGGGTGGTTGTCATCTGGGTTGCTCTGGTCTTATCTCGGGTTCAGGTGGGGGAGGCTTCTTATAGCGGGTGAGTTGAACGTCCAGCTTCACCGCTGTCTGGTACCACTTGTGCAGTTGATCAGGTACTGCTCGAATAATGCAGGCCTGGGAGAGGTGGTCATCTAATCCCTCAATGAAGACATGGATTAGGGATTGCTCAGGCCACCCCTCTATTCGACCGGCTACCTTGAGTAATTCACGCACATACTCTAGAGCAGGTCTTCCGGCTTGTTTTATTTTGTGGATTTGTCCTCCTGCTCTAAGGCTAATGGAAGGGTCCTCAAATCTTTCTTTCAGCCCTAGGAGGAAGAGGTGGGGATTATCTAATTTGGGGGCTTGCTCATTATATAAATTGTTTAGCCATTCGGATGCCTCTCTCTCTAGGTTGGACGCAATCAAATCAACCATGGCACCTGGTCTGGGTAGAGATAGGCCCAGTGATTTAAATGAGAACGTACTTGGTTGAGGAAAAAAAATTAGCTTCTCTGAGTCCCCATCGAAATTTGCTCTGAAGGGTGGGCCAATTATAGGCTGTTGTGGGCCCCACTGTGGCTGTTGCTGCTGGGCCCACCCTTGTTGCTGATTTAATGGCTGCTGAGCTCTCCACTGTAGGGGTGGCGCTCCCAGTCATGGCTGGCCCCACCCTGGTTGCTGTCGTATGCCCAGGGGTTGCACATTTGGGGTCTGTGGTCCTCCACCCTGCTGTGGTTGCAATACTGGCAGTGCTTGCCTCTCGAATCGTGGGAGGTTTTCTAAAGGTTACTGAATAGGTGAGGGCGGTTGCTGCCTTCTCTGTGGTTGGCCTGCGGGGGTGATGGCACCCTCTGCTGCTGTAGGCCCCTCCACAGTTGCTGGGCCTCTCTCATTTGCAGCCCCACCTGCTGTTGCTCTCCTGGCTTTGGCACCACCCCAAGCTGCTGTAAGGCCTCTATTAGCTGATGCATGCTCAGAGGCCTTTGATCCTCCATCTGTGGGGGCTGCCAAACTCCCCATTGAAGCAGGGGGCCCAGGCTGGGTTTCCCTCTCTCTGTGGGGCTGGAGGCCCTGGCAGGGGGCTCCAGGGATTGGTAAACTGTTTGGTCTGCAACGGAGGGGCTGGGGGCCTCTCTCAGCAGGGATTGTTCCATGCCCCTCACTTCTAACGTTTCAAATTTCTCTGCCAAATTATCCACGGACTGACTATGGGTGGCAATTGGATATCTCCACTCACCTGAGTCTTCAGCGGCAGAAGGCTTGGCAGTTCTCCACTGGTGTAGGGGATGTAATCTGTGAGAATCCCTTTGTTGTGGCTCCAACTCATCCATCTTGGAAGTTTTTGAAGATGGAGAAGTTGTTACGAAATCTCCGGATTCCACGCTCGGTTTCTCCCAGTCTGAAGACCAGATCAGCTCTCCTAATCTCTTTGGCCTTGCTCCCAGCTGGGGAATTTGTGAGGGTTCTCTCTCTACCAGCTTGCACGCTGTTGCTCCCCTCTCTGGGGAACTTGCTGCTGCAGGGGTGCTGATCTCAGGCAATTCTTCTTCTTCCATGATGTTCCTTTCTCTGAATCTTTGTCAGTCTATCCCTTTAGTTTTAGGAATAGTGACTAGGGGTTCGGAACCCCTAATAGTCTGAAATGTTTGTTGGATTTTGGCTTGATGTTATGGTTCCGAAGGAAGAGGCTTTTCAAAGAAACTTGAGGCATTGTTTTCCTTTAAGAATCTTTTTAATGGCAACATAGCTTTGGCACATACATGAACGAAGCCAAAATCTGAACCCTCCTACTTCATCCCACAGTATCTGAGCACATTCCCCTCCCTCATTTGACAGTCATTAATCACATTCTCCAATTAGTTTAAAGTGTGAACTTTCCCTCCTGTTCCATAACATGCTATATTTTATCTCCTCGTATTTCATCCAGCTTTGAAGATGCTCTGCTGAAATATTGTTATGGCTAGTTCCCAAGCACATTCTTTCACTCCCCCCTTCCATACTATCTAATAGTGGCCCTAAGTAATACACAGGTTAAATAGTAAATGTCTGCATCCACATATAATGTCAGGCAAAAACATTCGATGTTAGCAGCCTTGGCACACTGTACATAAGAAGGGAGAAAACAGAAGTAGCTAAACATGTTCCCTTTTGGGTGTTTCCCTAAAGATATCATATGTTCTCGGGTGGGTTAGGACATTGGGTGTTTTCCTTGCTGTCCTTTCATGACCCTGCATCCAGGACTCTGCAAGTGACCAGAGAGAGAGAGGCCATCTGTACATATTCACAAGTCCTGGTCATCACTGCAGTGTTGCAACTTCAATAGCTCTAATTGGATTTGGTGCTTCTTTTATTTTTCTCCCAATCAGCTCTTTCTCAGTAATCTCCATTTATTTAAGCTCCAGATCAACTTTCACCCTTTTCGTGGCTTCTTCTCTCTTAGCCTCCCTTTCCAGCTTCTCTGGGCTGAGGTGCTGAGCAGACTTTCTTCCTTCTGGTGAGGAATCTTCTTTAGCAGACATCTGTATAGCCTGTGCCTTTCTGACAGGGTTGGCATACAGGTATCTTTGTCACTTCTAAGTTGTGTGACTGCCCTAGCACTACCTAGCCTGTCCATGGTTGCCAGTTACTTTGGGGGGGGGGGTTAAAGAGAGAGAGAGAGAGAGACTGGGATTTCCAGACCACTTCATCCCAGGACTAGCCTAGACTGGCCTTGCATAGTTGCTGAGATCAGCCCTGCTGAGCGAGGGATTTTTCACCTGCTGACAGGGAGCGTTTCCTCTCTAGATAATCCGAAAAGCCGTTGTTGAAGAGAGAAAATAGCCTATCCGTAACAAGACTCAAAAGAAGGAGCTGCTTCTTCTTTACTCTTCATATAGTGTGGATTTCATCTTCCAAATACGTTTGTGTTGTGGTACACCAATCAAAATGAGTGAAATAATCAAATTAGTTAATTCCCATTTTAAAAAGCATATTTTCAAACCGGCGCAAAGAATGGCAAGAACACTGGATTTAAAAAAATGGAAATGCGATGGTTGAAAAAGGAGAAGGTGAACGAATGATGGATAAAAGAGGGACAGAGCAGGGTATAGAGGAAGTAAAAGGGGGAGGAGGACAAGATGGATTAGGACAACAGGGGAGAAGCCTTGAGGAGTCGAAGGAAATAAGGATTACTCGAAGCACTAAGGCACGACAGAAACAAGTTAATGGGAGAGGAGTATAGGATATGGTCAACGAATATTAGGGGTTTGAATTCACCAGTAAAACGGCGGAAAGTTTTTAGTAAACTTATTAAATTAAATGCGGATGTCATTACATTACAAGAGGTTCATATAAAAAATGATCAAAAGTATCTATTAGAGCAACCTAAATTAGGAAGACTATACACCTCACTAGATGAGAGAGAGAAAAAAAGAGGAATTGCATTGTATGTTAGACAGGAGATAGCTTCCAAACAAATCTATAAGGATAAAGAGGGAAGGATCTTGATAGTGGAGGCTAATCTGAACAAAAAAAATATAATGATTGTCGTAGTTTACGCACCAAATGGAGCCCAAGTATCTTTTTTTAAGGATCTACACAGCAAGCTTAGCGACCTAGAGGGAGATGGGTTTTGTATGATTGGAGATTTCAATGCGATAGTAGATAGAACAAAAGACCATAAAAGTAATGAGGCAAGGAAAGGAAACAAAAAAATACTTCCCAGAACTTTTTTTGAGATGTGCACAGACCTTAACTTGCAAGATGCTTGGAGGGAAAGAAATATAGACAAAAGGGAATATACATATTACTCTAATAGACATAGCTCGTGGACCAGGATTGATATGTTATGGCTTTCAAAAAAATTAGATTCGGAAATTCAAGGAATTAATATAGAACCTAGTCTTTGGGCAGACCATAATCCTATAAGTTTTTGCTGGAAAGGGCAAAGGAGCCGGCCAAGATGGACTCTTCAAAGAGTGATTCTTAGAGAAAAAGAGTTTAAGGAAAAGATGGAGAAAGAAATGCACTTTTTCTTTCAAACGAATAAAAATGGGGATACATCTTTGCAGAATACTTGGGATACAGCTAAAGCATACATGAGGGGAGTTGCAATCTCATATATGGCCAAGAGAAATAAGGAAAAAAAACAACATAGGATAAGACTGGAAGAAGAATATAAACAGGCTGAAACACAATATCAGGGTGACCTAAATAATAAAAGTTTGAAAAGTAAAATGGAATTAATTAAACACAAACTTTGTATAGAAGACTCGGAAAAGTTAGCACAACAACTTAAGGCTGCCAAGCAAAATAATTTTGAATACACGAATAAACCTGGAAGATGGTTGGCGTATAAACTGAGAAGGCAGAAAGAGAAGCAACAGATTGTTAATTTGCAAGATGAGGAAGGAGAGATTCAACATGATGAGATAATTAAAAGGGGAATTGCTCAAAGATATTATGAAAACTTATATAAGAGGAGTGAGGGACAATAGTGTAGAAAAGATAATAGACTATTTGGAAAAGACAGATACACTGAAGATACCAGAGGAAAAAAAAAAAAGTTAAATGAGGAAATAAGTATGATTGAAATAACTACGGCTATAAGTAAACAAAAAATTAATAAAGCGGCCGGCCCAGATGGAATACCAGCGGAATTATATAAAGAACACCAAAACGCACTTAATCAACAGCTATTAGAAGTTTTCAATGACGTTTTAACTGAAGCGAAAATACCTAAATCCTGGTTAGAGGCAAATATAGTATTAATACCAAAAGAAGATGTAGAAAGAACACAGATACAAAATTATAGGCCTATCTCCCTACTAAATGTCAATTATAAGGTCTTTGCATCAATAATGGCAGAGAGATTTAAAAATTATTTAATTGACTTCATACATTGTGACCAAAATGGTTTCCTCCCGAATAGGCAGACTAAGCAGAATATAAGGACAATTTTAGACATATTGGAATACTACGAATCACATAGCGATTGCCAAATGGTACTCTTATTCTTGGACGCACAGAAGGCATTTGATAATGTTAATTGGCTATTTTTGATCCAACAATTGAAATTAATGGATGTTGGAGAACATTTTTTAAATGTTATAGCTGCAATATATTCCGAACAGAATGCTCAGATTATAATAAACGGTGAGGTCACCAACAAATTCAATATTCAGAAAGGTACAAGACAAGGATGTCCTCTCTCGCCGTTATTGTTTATATATACATTAGAGATTTTAGCTAGGACTGTAAGGCAAGAAGAGCAAATTAAAGGGCTTGAGATTAAGAAGGAAAAATATAAACTCCAAGCATATGCCGATGATTTAGTATTCATATTGGAAGATCCCGTGCAATCAGGTCAGAAGCTTTTTGAATTATTGGAAGAATATGGAGAGGTGGCAGGCTTGAAAATAAATAGAAATAAAACAAAGATCATAGCAAAAAATATGACTAACACGCAAAAAGAAAATCTTGGGGAAAAATTAGGAATACAAGTAGTTACTAAAATAAAATATTTGGGTATTGTTATGACAACACGTTGTTCATCAATTAGAGAGGATAACTACGGAAAATTAGTTAAACGTATAAAAGTTGACCTAGACCGCTGGAGAAACCTACATCTTTCGTTTCTAGGAAGAATCTCAGCTGTGAAAATGAATATTTTACCCAAAATGATTTTTCTATTCCAATATATTCCAATCCAATTAGATAAAAAATTCTTTAAAGAGTTGAATAAGTTAACATTAGATTTTGTGTGGCAAGGAAGGAAGGCGAGGATAAAACAAAAGTCTCTACAGGATGCTAAAGAGAGAGGGGGATTAGGCTTCCCGGATTGGGAGTTGTACTATCAAGCTGCGGCCCTGACGTGGATCAGGGATTGGATAATATTGGAAAATAAAAGATGTTTACTATTAGACGGGCATGATCTCCAGCAGGGCATGCCCACCTATGGACAGAAAAAAGCAGGAACCATCAATACTTTCTGAGGCATAAAGTCCGGCAAGAACTAATAAAAAGCTGGAATATAGTTAAATGCCAACACTATACAAAACTCCCAGGCTGGTTCTCACCATTAGAAGCAGTTATATACCCCAACCTTTATAGGCAAGATAGGGTTATCATATACAAAGATATTCTGTCAGAGGAAGGATATCTAAAGCAAAGGCAAGAGTTGAGACAACAGGGGATTGCTTTGGAATGGTGGTCTTACCTTCAGATACAAGCAAGATACGTGAAAGACAAGAAAGAATGGGGAATTAATAGACAAGATACGGGGCTTGATAAAATATTATTAGGCTCAGGGAAAAAACAAATTAAAAAGATATATAAATATATGTTAGAATATAAATTATTTGAAGAACAAGTTAAAGAAACGATGGTTACCTGGGCAATAGATTTGGGGCACGCTATAAACCTGGACCAATGGCAGCAAATCTGGGAACGTAATTGCAAAATTACACTGGCAACAACTTATAAGGAAAATCTCTATAAGATGCTCTTTAGATGGCACCTGCCACCAGCGAGGCTCGCAAAAATGTATAGTGGCTACTCACCACTCTGTTGGAAGAGTAAAAGGGAAAAGGGTACTTTTTTCATGTTTGGTGGGCTTGCAAAAAGTACAGGTTTATTGGCAGAGGGTTTGGAATTGGATAACAGAAATGACAGGTCAAAAAATTCAATATAAACCAGAGATGCTATTACTTGGCATATTAGAAAAAAATATAAACAAAGATGATATATACCTATTCATGTGATAACGGCGGCAAGAATTTTGTTTGCCCAAAATTGGAAAGCAACTGAAGTGCCTAGTGGAGATGCGTTAATAAGGAAAATTTTGTATTGCGCAGAATTGGATAAGATGACTAAAGAATTAAAAAATCAGGAAGAAACAGAATACTATTTAAGCTGGAATAAATTTTACAAATGGAAGGGAAAAAAAGAAGGAAGGTCATTAGAAGGGATGTAAATAGAGGAAGAATATCTGAAATGTAAAGTATATGTATAATACGGAATGTTTAGACAAAGATGTATGTCAAAGATGATACACCATGTTCAATGTTTTTTTTAATCTTTTTTTTCTTTTTTTTGTATTCAATAAAAATTATTTTTAAAAAACAAAAAACAATGTAAAACAGAGTTAGGGAGGTCTTATGGTAAACAGAAGGAGACAATTTTTCCTAGGTAGCAAAAGGAGTGGAAGAAAGTGGGCAAATGGAATAGTCTCTAAGGAAGGATTTGGCCCGAAGGCTTTGAATTAAAGTGGTTAGGAGTCTCATGGCGTTTCTCCATATTTGATTTCAGTGCCCAGGGGAGACACCCCAAATGGGAAGCATCCAGAATCTGCTGTGCAAAAATGTAACAGAATAACAGAATAATAGAGCTGGAAGGGACTTTGGAGATCCTCTAGTCCAGCCCCCTGCCCATGCAGGAGACCCTATACCACTTCAAACAAATGGCTGTCCAGTCTCTTCTTAAAAGCCTCCAGTGATGAAGCAATCACAACTTCTGGAGGCAAGCAGTTCCACTGATTAATTGTTCTCACTCCAGATCTCTCCTTAATAAATTTCCATCTGTTGCTTCTTGTGCTGCCTTCAGGGGCTTTAGAGAATAGCTTGACTCCCTCTTCTTTGGGGCAGCCCCTCAAATATTGGAAGACTGCTATCGTATCACCTCTGGTCCTTCTCTTCATTAAACTAGACATACCCAATTACAGCAACCGTTCCTTATATGTTTTAGCCTCCAGTCCCCTGATCATCTTTGTTGCTCTTCTCTGCACTCTTTCTAGAGTCTCAACATCTTTTTTACATCGTGGCGACCAAAACTGGATGCAGTATTCCAAGTGTGGCCATACCAAGGCACTATAAAGTGCTATTAAAACTTCACGTGATCTTGATTCTGTCCCTCTGTTAAGGCAGCCTAGGACTGTTAATGGGAATTAAGTCCAGCATGGTTGACCCTCTAGTTCCCTTCTCTACTTTATGGGAAACAAAGTTGTCTGCTAGGTTCATCAGGAGCCTGCTTGATCTCCCACTAGGCGCAAAACCCGTCTCCCAGTTGATGTCAGGGTAGTCAAAGTCCCCCATTAATATTTTGCTGTGCTTTCTCCATGCCTTAGCTAACTGATTAACAAAAAGTTCATCTATTTCCTCTGCTGGGTTGGGTGGCTTATAGTACACACCAATGGTTATGTCGTTCTGTTTTCCCTTTTTTAACCCAAATGCTTTCAAGGAGATTTTTGTCTTTGTTCTGTTGCATTTCTGTAGTTATTTCTTATATATAGTGCATCTCCACCTCCTCTTTTATTAAGCCTGTTTCTTTTCAACACTTTAAATGTTAAGATACTAAATTTAGTAGCTGGAACAGTAAAGTGGACAATGGGCCGGAACACACAGTTGTAGTTGATTGGTTGGAGCGTGCTGGCTACTGTATGAGGTTATCTACACTATGATTGGTTGCTGTGGGTGTAAAGGGGGTGTTTCCCCTCCCCCCCGCCCTTTTCTTCTGTGTGCTCTGTCTGCTGATTGATTTATCTCACGATGTTCCTGTGTTCCTGATTATCTTGTCTGCTGTGAACATAGATGCTAAATATATTTATATAACAATACAGGTTTGTGTCATTTGGACAGCTACTGTGCAATATAAATGTTACACTTATTGATGTAAAACTACAAGTTTGTGTCAGTGTCTCCCACTTCATTTGAACAGTTGCTGCACAATTCCTCGACATTAAATTTCTTAAGTTGTGCCTTCCAGTCATGGGTTTCATCCCACTAAGTTTCGGTGATTGCAACGTCATACCTGCCTTTGGGTTTCAAGTTCTCCCTGGTTTATTCCTCGTACTTTGAGCACTGGTGTAGAGGCACATGAGTCCCTTTTGTCTGACCCTGTGTTTGGTTTTCACATCCCCTCTTTTTGTGTCCGAGTTCTCCTTTTTCCTTTCCATTTGGTTGATTGCCCTTAGATTTGTGCTTGGAATTAGCTTCTAAAAAATCAATCTCCCTCCCCCTTTGGTTTCAGTTTAAGACCCTTCAGATAGGACAAGCCAGTTGGCTTCCAAAAATGACATTCTCAGTTCTTGTGAAGTGTAGCTCATCCCCTGCCAGAAGCCCCTCATGTGGGTATTGTAGACCATAGTCCAAGAATCCAACGTTCTCTTGACAGAACCATCTTCTAAGCCAGGAGTTGACTTCAAAGGCTGTGTGTATCCTCATTGGATGCTGACCTTTATTGGGAGTACAGAAGAGAACACCACCTGTGTTCCCCTCTCTTTTGCTTTGATGCCTACCTGCTCATAATCTCTTGACATTGTTTCCAGGGACTTTGTGTATCATTCATCCCCACACGAAAGAGGAGAAAGGAATAATAATCTGTGGATTATTTTTAGTAAGCCTCTCACTCACATCTTTGATAGTTGTTCCTGGGAAACAGCTAACCACTAGTTTGACTGTCCGTTCTACAAATTGCTGGTTCAGTTCCTCTGAGCAATGAATCCTCAATCACCAGCACAGGTCTTTGTTTATCTTAAGGAAGTCTGGTCTGATTTTTTCCCCTCCAATTGGTACATTTGGTGTTGTCCCTTTTCCAGGTGCCCACAGGCTCTCTTCCAAAGGGGGGTATTACTGACGGGAGCCCAAGTCTCCTCTGTGTTTGAGACAGTTCCTCCACCGACCTATTCTTTATGTGCCCCAGATGAGGAATGGGAGAGGGAAAAAATCTGCCCGTGGAGATCGACGCCACGGGAATCCTGCAGAACCAGTCTGGATGACTTCTGGAGGGGGCAAGGCTCAGTGGGAGAGCTATCTAGGGGCATCTAGGGGTGCTGGGGAGAAGGGAGGGGCCTTCCACTCAGAGTTGCCACCTTGATCTTTCCTCTTCCCACTGCTCTCCCTCCCCCCTGATGGCAAATGTCTCCTGCACCAGGAATGGCTTCGGCTGGACTTTCTGCTCTGGCCCAAAGAGGCCCTGGGGAAGACACCCTTCCCAACACCCCCTGCCCAGGAGCCCCCAAACCAGGGAGATGGACATCAGTGCAACTTCCCAAAGATCAAGGCCATTGGCCACAGGATCGCTCAGGGCCTTTTCTGAGGAGGGGTCTCGGATGAGCTCCAGTTGGGGGCCACACGTGAGACTCGCACAGGACTCTCTCTGTTGGGGACCATCGGGTCAGGATGGGGTCCTCCACCCAGGACATGAAGCAGGAGGACCCTCAAACTGTGCAGGAGACACTGCTCTAGGGGTCTCCTCTGCCCAGAGGGAGGGGGCTTCAGACCCGAAGGCAGGGAGGGTGTGGGGCGGCAGTGGCGATAGGTGGGCAGTCCTGGAAAAGGCCTCTGGGGTCCCAGGTGGAGGGAGGGAGGCACTGGGTGTCAAAATGGGGCAGGACCCTCCAGTTGTGAAGGAGAGAAATGGCACAAATGGCTGGGTGAATGTAGGGGGAGTCTCGAGTGTCCCCCAATGGCTCCCCACAAGTGCTTGAAGGGGACCGTGCCTCCTGGCATCCTGGTCCACAAAAGTAGGCTTGAGGGGAAGCAGAGCAAGGGGGCCTCCGAGCAGGAGGGGGGTCCTGCCCCTTCCCCTCCCTGGATCTGCCCACCCTCCTCCCAAACCAGTTCTGGCTTCGGACCTGAAGTAGCCGGGATGGTTGATCCAGAGGCAGGGGAGGTGTCAATCTGGGGAGGGGAAGGGGAGAAGGGAGGACCCTCCTGCGGGGGGGGCAGGAAAGAGGAGGAGGAAGAGGAAGGAAGGAAGGAAGGAAGGAAGGAAGGAAGGAAGGAAGGAAGGAAGGAAGGAAGGAAGGAAGGAAGGAAGGAAGGAAGGAAGGAAGGAAGGAAGGAAGGAATTCCAGGATTTTTCCTACAATGTTTATTCTTTTATAGCAAAGCGAAGGGAAGGGATTCGGACGAAGAGTAATGGAGATGAAGCTGCTGTGGATTTAAAGCCAGGAGAGATTTTGGTGTCTGGACTGACAGGCAGGTCCAGAGTCCCTGGGATCAGTCTAGATGGTCTCCACCCCTCCCTCACAAGAAAGAGAGGCCTTCAAAGGAAGATGGGGGGGGGCTCAGCAGGAGAAGCTCCAGGCTGCCATTCCCCACCTGCTCTCCCTAATCTAAAATCTTGAGCCTCCATTTTTCAGAGGTTGCAAAAAAGACAGAAATTCATCAGCTACTGAAAAAAAACCCTTCCTTTCCCATCAGGAAACAGGAAGGACGGCAGGATTAATTCATGAGTGCTGTAGAAAAAAAGAGATGGGGACAAAGTTAGAATATAAAGTGAAACCTTCAGTGTAAATAACTTATTATTCCTCTTTTTCAGCTGCCCCCAGACAGTCCCACATTGCAGGGGGGAGTGTTGATAGGCAGGGACAGGATGGAGGGAGGCTCCGCCCCTTTCAGGAAGGAAAAGATTGGGAAGGACCAGCAATTCATCTCCTGGGACTTGTGGAATTTTCCCCAATTGACTTAACTGGGGGGTTAATCAAGAAAGGAGACCTCCATCCCCCCCAGATGTTTCATATTAACAAAGAAGATGGGGCCAGGAGGAGGAGTGGCAGCAAAGCCGGGTGTCAGTTTGCCAGAAACTGTGAGAAATGTCACAAGGAGACTTCCCTTCCCTTTTGCAATTTCCCAAAACTTGGAAACATCCTTGGCCAGATTTTAGTGTTTGTGTGTATGTGTTTGTTTTTGATCGCAATGCATTTGCAGGTCTCTGTAAGGAAAAGCTGCCCAAAATTTCAAAAATTTGTATTATCCACAACAAGGAGGTTTTGTTCAGGCACATTTTTTTTTTAAAAAGGAACAATTAACGAATATTAAAGAAACATCTATAACTTGAGGAGAAACTCACTTGCAGGAGGCTGGATGGGAATTGCTGGAAGGAGAAAAAGAGCCAATCAGAACGCTTCATGGGCTGGAGGACTCAGGGGGTCCCCCTCCCCATCGATAGCCCATAATAGGTTGGAGATGCTCACTTATACAGTAGACTCTCAAAGACAGAATTTCCCAAGCAAATTTCCAAGGGGACCCTCCTTGCCATCTGCTAAGCTTGCTGAGAGGCCTCCCCTGTATGGTCCCCTCCCCACAATCTCTTATCCAGCCCCCCAGACTCACCTTTCTTGCTCTTCAGGTAGAGGGAAAGCCCCATTGCAAAGAAGATCACCCCGATCATGGCTGCCACAATCCCCGTCCAGAGTTTGCTCTTGGCCGAGTTGGAGGAATGGGGCTCTGGGGAAGGAGAAGGAGCCTCCCCTGAGCAGGAGGATCAAGGCCAGCTTCCCCCCCCAAGGAGGGTCCCTTCTGGCTCCCCCCAACAGGGAGGGCCTCTCCTCCCCTTCTCAGGGCAGGATGGGGTCCCCAGACCAGGAGGGGAGGGAGGGGCTCACCCCACTGAACGGTGATGGGGGCCTCCAGGCTGGCGTGCCCCACCTGGCAGGTGTAGATGTCCCCCCGCTGGGGCTGGGTCTCCAGCATCACCTGGAGCTGGTAGGTCCAGTCTCCATTCTGGAGCTCCTCCCCAAAGGCCACGCCCTCCTCCTCCAGCCACCCGTTCTTCAGCCACTGGACTTCGATCTCCACAGGGTAGAAGCCCCTCACGGTGCAGAGGAGGATGGTGTGGGGGGAAGTGGGGTCCAGCTTGGTGGGGGAGATGGAGACAGTGGGCTTGGCTGGAAGGGAGGAGAGGGAGGAGGGACACGGGGGAGACATAGGAGGGGCCAGAACGGGAGACAAAGTGAGTTAGTTCAAGCCATGATCCCTTTTCACTCCTGAAATTATTCTGGGTTTTAAGTCATTTCCAAAGCAAATTGCAGCAAGAAGTTAAAGGGGATTCTGAAAGATGAAAAAACATAAATCCTTCCCGGTTGGGATCAGTTTCCATCATCAAATTGCACAAGTCCAACAGGAATAAACGCTGGAAATGCCCCGAGACAGAAGGAATTTCCTGCCAGATGTGGTGGAGCTGGAAAGAGACGCAGAAGACGTGGAAGACACATACAGCATGTTTCAGATAATTGTAGGGATCTCATTCAAAATAAAATCACATTATTAGGTATAATACTGGAACATATATTTATTTATTTATTAAATTTATTTGCCACCATCTCATGATAAAATGACTCTAGGCAGCTTACAGCATTAAAAAATTAAAAATCCAGGCTTCCGGTTTGTAATCGTAGTGCCGGCGGACGCTCGGGGATAGCGCTTTCTTTGCCATCTGGTTTTCCTTCATTGGGAGACCCTGAAAAGGGTCGAAACTCGCCCTGGAGGGGTGATGACCATGAGGAGGACCCTCAACAGATCACGGAAGGGCAGCAGTCCTTCTGTTTGATCCGAGGCAGCTCCTTTGGACTGACGGAGAAAAGATCGGCCATCAACATGGCCGATCACTAAGCCGCACCAGCCGAAAGCCAAAATTACCACCAAGCACAACGAAAGCACCGCGGAGGAATTGGGTGAGACCTTACCTTACCTTTCTTGTATCCTTCCTGTAAAAGCCTCTTAAAATTTCTTCCCCCCTTTTAACATGGTGGCGTCTGCCTACCTTGGTAAATTAAAGCTTTGAAAAGAAAAGAAAAGAACAACTAAATTAAACAACTAAATAACTGGACTTGTATCTTTTGGATATTTGGGGTCCCAAAACGTTCCTATTTCTACGAAGACCTATTACCTTATCTACTTGTTAAGTTGGAAAAGAATTTTTTTTAAAAAAAAAAAACACTGGATAAAAGCCTAACTTGAGTTGGGAGAGAGACTTTACATGCTATTGGGGACATCTTGTGGCGAAGCCTGATATAGCAACTGATTTTTTTTGACTCTGAGACCTGCTTACTCCCTAGATTTGTCCTTGGTACTATCTAAAAAAGGTAAGAATTTGAAACAGCTGGGTGGTGAAAAAAACTTCTAGGAGTAGTGGAGGTGGACATTTACTGACTTTTATCAAAAATAGCCTCCACTAAAGGACTATCTGTAATCACCATAGAAATGGAGGAATACTGGACTTCCGGTTTCGGTTGCAGCGCCCGTGGATGCGCAAAGAACTCACTCTCTTTGCCGTCCGGTTTCCCCCCGCCGGTAGACCCTGGACAGGGTCGAAAGTCGCCCTGGAGGGGCGACCACCGTAGAGGAGGGCACTCGTCGATCGCGGAGGGAGCGGTAGCTCCCTCTGCGGTCCGAGAAATCACCTTTGGGCCGACGGGGAAAAGATCGGCCAGTAACATGGCCGATCACTTAGCTGCTCCTGCCGAAGTCACAGCAACAACTAAGCAAAAACAACCACCGTGGAAGATCCGGGTGAGACTTTTCCTTCCCTCTTGTTAATCTATCTACTTCCCTGTTAACAGCTTTAAGAAATATTTCCCTAGTTTGAAAAAGCAGCATTTGATCACCGGGGAAAACAGGCTTTGGAAAAATAATAATAATTATTATTATTTTTATTATCATTTCGTTTATATAAGCTGTTGGAATTCGGGCATCCTGGGGGGGAAAAAAATCCTTACTGTGACTCTCTTTCTTGGCTTGTTTATCTTCAGTTTAGTTGAAAACCCTTAGGGAGGGGGGTGGAAGGCTTTTTTCTCCTCCCCCCCTCCTGAACAGTATTGTCTACTTTAAAAAAAAAAAAAAACCTTTCTGTTCTCTGGGCGGATTCATGTGGATTGTTTGGTTACAATACAACCTTGGACTTGGCGTGAAGCCCAGAAACTTGGACTGATACAATGTATCTTCAGCTGAACTCCTACTCCCTGACCTTGGCGTGATGCTCAGACTGGATTACAATATAATAACTGACTGCTACTTGGGACTCTTGCTGCTTCTTTTATCTCTGTGCTGGACTTGACTATTTGCTTTTTTCTATTTCGGTTTGGAAATATATCTTGGTTTGGACTTTATATTCTATAACGCTATAATCTATTTTTTAAACTGAATTTTTACAAAAAAAAAAAAAGAGAGGATGGAATCCTACTCACAGCTAATTATGGGCTTATATTAGAAAACTTTTTGGAAATGAGAATGGAATTTAAAGAACACGTTAGAATGTTTAGGGAAAAGGAGATTCCAGAATTAAAAACTGAAGCTCAACTTTTGATTGACTATGACACACAATTAGATCTACAAGTTAACGAGATGGATGAAATATATTCACAATCTATGGAGGAGGAAGAGGATACATCCTACATGATGAAGATTTTTGATGATCAAAGGCAGAATTCAACTGAAATATTTACAACTTTAAAAGCAACAGGATTGGACTTCCAAATACGAGGCACTAAAAATGCTGACAATAAGATAGTGCAGACAACACGGGATAAAAGAGAAAAAGACTATGATTGGACTCAATGGTGGGAAAAGGCTTTTAGCCAATCACTAAGATGGGAGGAACTAGAGGCCCTGCTGTGGAAACCTACCTGGCACAAAAAGAAAGCTAGAATCAGATTTAAAAATGAGAGTTAAAAATTTTATCTGATGGGTAAAAAGGGCTTATTTTGATTGAGTTAATAGTTTTGAGATTTTTAAGGTTACTCTGGTTTGAGTCAATATTAGATCTAAATCATGGATTTGATTACGGTTTGAAATGGCAATAAGGAAAATTGGAAAACTTAAAATTAAAGGAGTTAGATTGAGATGGAGATTGGTGAAATATCATTGATATTTTTACATATAAGAATTGAATGGTAATTAGCAATGTATTAAGTGGACTAAATTGAAATAATGAAGGAATTTTTACGGATTTGGATTGATCTATAAAAATATTGGATAGAGTATATGAAATAGAAAATAGTTGAGAAATATCAAAATATAATAGTTATATTATATGTCTATGATAGAAATAATTATTGTTTTATTATTTTAGGCTAAAATGTAATGGTTTTAAAATATATAAACTCATGTTTATTTACAAAATATGTAGGTGAAATAGAATAGAATAAGAGATATAAGCTGATTGAGAAGTATAAATTGAAATTGGAATAATAGATATATGTGAGAAATAATTTATATTTTAGGAATGCTCGAATTGTATATTATGTTTATGTAAGACTAAATTGAAATAGACTACTTGAAAGTTGGTTAAGCCTGAAAACGGGTGAAAATATGAGTGATAGCTTTTGTTTTTTGTTTTTGTGTGCTTTTTTTTTCTTTTTTCTTTTTTCTTTTTTTATTGATAAAATAGAGAGGGAACCTTTAAAGAAATAATTTAAATTGTATATGTATGACTGTATTTTTTGCTTTGTTCTATGGAGTGCCTATCTCCACGATGTGTTATAAGCACTTGGCTGTAAAACAAACAAAAAAACTAATAAAACTTGTCATTAAAAAAAAAAAAGAAATGGAGGAATACTACCCACAACTTAACTATAAACTTATACTTGAAAAAATTCTTGAAGCTACTGAGCTAATGAACTCCAGATTGAAAGATAAAGGTGCCACACTAAATTTACAAAATGAAGCCCATTTCAACTGATGAACTTACAATCCAAAAAGCAACAGAAGAGGAAGAAATTAATATTAAAGTGGATTTTAAAGAACACCAAGCACAATCTACTGAGAATGTTGACAGTCAAACCTTCATTTCAACTAAAATGCAATTCAAAAAGCAACAGAAACTGAAGAAAGCAACACTAAGATGGAGGCTGCTGAAGATCAACAAGTACAGCATATTGAGAACCTAGACAACCTACACAACCAAACAACAACTACAACATTGGACATGACTTCTTACCTAAGCCAGATGAAACCGGAAGAAGAAGACCAGATTGAACTGACGACAAATATACCAAACCAAACCTGGAGATTTGAACTATTAGGCCAACAATCCAATGATTACAAAGGGCCAGTTCCATTGAAAAATTGATAACTGGATGGTCTCCCTTGATTCAAATAACATGTGTAGGAATGAAGGGAGACCCACCTGAGGATTTAAAGGCACTGGTATGGAAGCCTGCTTGGCACAAAAAGAAAGCTAGAGTTAGATTTAAAAAATGGGATTTTTTGACTTATAATGGAAGAGCCTAAAAGCTTACTTAATGGGCTAAGGAGATTTTAAAAGATATTAATTGATTTAATATTTAGGACTTAGATTTACAAGGGAAATAAAAATTAGCCATTAGAATAATAGTTTTGAATTATAATATGGAAGTTGGATTAGACAATAAAGGATACTTTATTAGTAAGTGATGAGATACTAGGATGAGAAATAGAATATATTTGTGAAATAAAGTAAGAATCTATTTAAGTAAACAATATGTGTATTTTAGATATGACAACTATTTTGTAATGAAATTAGGGAAATTTGGGTTACCCGAAATCTAAATACTATGGATATTAAGTTAAATTGGAATACTGTAATTGAAATTAGGTAAAATTTTAAAACAGGATATGGATATGTATAAATTAAAATATATTGATAAATGTCTTAACTGACCGAGTTAGAACTAGCAATGTATTAATTTGAATGTGATATAATAATCAAGGGAAATAGGGAATTTTTGATGATGTAACCTGAGACACATACGAAAGATCTTGTTATTGGATTATTGATTACCCAATCACCACGCTGCTTCCTTAATATTTGGATCTTTGTAAAACTGGAAAATTAATAAAGCTTGTTTTTAAAAAAAAACATTAAAAATCCTAACAGATAAATATTTCTACAGCAATAAAAATGGAATTCCCAATCAAGATAAAATTATAGTTAAAAGATGGGGAGGAACAGGACGTGTGAGGGGGGAGGGGGGATTGCCTCTTAATTCAACAGCTACCTCCAGTGTGATGCTCCCCATTAGGACCCCCCTGATTTTGAGCCAGATTTCGCCCAATCTGTCCTTGTACCTTTGGTTTTTTCTTTTTTTCCTTTTCTCCAGATTGAAACTCATTTTGTTGGACAGGGTCCCTTGTTCGAGTCTGTCAAGATCTTTTTGGATCCTGAGTTTGTCTTCTGGGGTGTTGGCTGCTCCTGCCAGTTTGGTGTCCTCTGCAGATTTGATGAGTTTCCCCATCAATTCCCTCCTCTGAGTCACTGATGAAGATATTGGAGAGTTTACTGGGCCTAAGACGGAGCCTTGTGGTTCCCCACTGCTCACTTCCCTCCATGTGGATGTGGTGCCACTGAGGGCTACTCCTTGAGTAAGGCTTGTCAGTCAGCTGCAAATCCATCTGGTGGTGATGTTGTCTACTCTATTCCACCTTTTTCCTGCTTACCAAGAAGAAAGTTGTGGTCTCCTCTGTCGGATGCCTGGCTGAGGTCCAAGGATGCTCCGTCCACAGGAAAGGAGCCCTAATGAGGGGCAGCCATTTTCTCCCCATAATTGCTCGAATCCTCTTGAGGAGGAACTTATTCCCCCCCCCCACTGAAGACCGACAGACCCCGAGTCCCCCTTTCGGAGCAGGATGGACCGAAGAGCTTTTGGGGGATCTCAGGGTCTCCTTTGTGCTGTGGAGGATCCTCCCTGGGGTCCTTTTTTATTTTTTATTTTTCCTTTTTCACTTTACAATGAACAAAATACATTTTTTCCCCTTTAACAGTACTGTGTCATATGTCTCTTACATTTATTTACAGTTATTTACATTAATTTTCATACATTTTTGTTTCTCTGTTCTAACCAAACGTAGCACTTATTCCATATCTCGTAAAATTCTGTTGCTTCCTTGTCTTTTATTTCTAGAGTAAGCTTGTACATCTCAGCGCATTCTAGTATTTTGTGAATAATCCTATCGTTTGTTGGTATATTTTCACATTTCCAACACTGCGCATACGCAATACGTGCCACTGTTATTATGTGTACAATGATGTATTGGAATTGTTTTTTTATCTTTGGATTAATTATACCTAGTAGAAATAATTCGGGTTTGAGTTCAATTTGTTCTTTTGTTATCTCCTGTATCCATCTCCTTATCTGTTCCCAATAAATCTTTGCTTTGGGGCATTGCCACCACATATGGTAGAATGTTCCCTCCTTGTTTTTGCACTTCCAACAATCCGGATTCATATTTTTATACATTTTAGCCAATCTCGCCGGTGTTAAATACCATCTATAAAACATTTTATATTGATTTTCTTTATATGCAGTTGACAATGTTAATTTGCAATTTTTGTTCCATACTCTTTCCCATTCTTCTAATTCTATATTTCGGCCCACATTTCGTGCCCATGCTATCATTGGACCTTTTACTATTTCTTCTTCCAATTCTACCTCTAGTAAGTATTTATAAGTTTTTGTTAAAAGTTTTCCTTCCTTGCCTATCAATATTTTATCCAATATCTTTACTATATTTTGACTGTATCTGTAGGTATGGCCACCAATCTATAATTATTCCCTGTTCTTTTCATTCGTCCCTTGATCTGAGATTTCCTTGGTTGTCTAATAGTTCTTTATATCTCATCATCTTTTTTTTGTCCAATGTATTTGGGTGAATCATTGTCTCCATCGGTGAGGCCCAATTTGGAATTTTCGTATAGTATTTCTTTTTGACCTTTTCCCACGTCCAAATCAGCGCATCTCTTATCTGGTGCCGGTAAAAATATGTGTGTGTCTTCTTGTATTTTCCCCATAAGAAGGCGTGCCAACCGGCCTGCAAATCATGTCCTTCAATCATTAAAACCTTTTATTATCTAAGTTTATCCAATCCCTAATCCAAAGTAACCCAGCTGCTTGGTAATAAGTTTCCCATTTTGGGAGCCCAAGGCCACCTCTACTTCTACTATCTTGTAACGTTTTGATATTTATTCGTGCTTTTTTACCCAACCCAATAAATTTATTAATCATTTTGTCTAATTCTTCGAATATTTTTTTCTCTAATTTTATTGGGACTGTCTGAAATAGTTATAATAATTTTGGTAATATATTCATTTTAATCACAGAAATCCTTCCTAATAATGATAATTGTAATTTTCCCCAAACCTCTAAATCTTTTTTTCATTTGTAGTGTCAATTTTTTATAATTATTCTCTTTTATTGAGGAACATCTTATAGTGAGCCAAATTCCTAAGTATTTAAACTTTTTTACAATTTGCAGTCCTAGATCTTCTTCTAATTTCCTTTTTTGTTTTTCAGTTAAATTTTTTACTAACATTTTAGTCTTTTCTCTATTAATTTTTAGTCCTGCCACTGTTCCATATTTTTCTATTTCGTTCATTAGGATATTTCCTCTCTCTAGTGGTTCCTCTATAAAAAAAACACCAAGTCATCCGCAAATGCCTGCGTCTTATATTCTTCTGTCTTGACCTGTAATCCTTTTATCTCTTTATTAATCCTAATTTGGGTTAATAGCACTTCTAAAGTCAAAATAAAAAGTAGAGGTGACATTGGACATCCCTGTCTTACTCCTTTATTTATTTCAAATTTCTCTGTATGATCCCCATGAATTATCACTCTAGCCTTTTGTATCTTATATATTGCCTTTTATCATTTTCTCGAACCTCCCATCCAAATCTCATGTCCTCAATCTGTTGGAACACAAACTGCCAATTAAGATTATCAGATGCTTTCTGGGCATCTAAAAATATTAGTGCCACCTGTTTTTCAGGATGTGCTTCATAATATTCCAAGACATTTAACACCATTCTCGTGTTATTCCTAATTTGTCTTGTGGGTAAAAAGCCATTTTGATCTGAATGTATTATATCATTTAATGTTAATTTCAGTCTTTCCGCAATTATAGTATTAAAAATTTTATAATTCGTGTTCAACAACGAGATTGGCCTATAATTTTTTATCTGCTTGGGGTCTGTACCTTCTTTTGGGATGAGGGATATATTAGCTTCTGTCCAGGAGTCTGGTAATTTGGCTTTCTCCAACACATCATTGTACACTTCTAATAATGTCGTTTTGAAATCCTCATAGAGAATCTTATACAGCTCCCCTGGAAGTCCATCTGGCCCCGGGGCTTTATTATTTTTTTGGTTTTGCACTGCGGTTCTTAATTCCATACTTGTAATTTCCTTATTCAATATTTCTCTCTGTCCTTCTTTTAATTCTGGCAAGCCGTTAACCTTTAAATATTGTTTTATATTTTCCACATCTATTTCCTCTTTTTTGTATAGTAACTCGAAATAATTCTGAATTATTTTTTTCTTTTTATCCATTTTATATTGCAACTCCGTTTTCGTCTTGTAGTTCCTGAATAAATCTTTTTTCCTTCTCTTTTTTTAATTTATAAGCGAGACACCTCCCAGCCTTGTTTGCATGTTCGAAGAAATTTTGTTTTGCTATTTTCAATTCTCTTGCCATTTCCTCTTGGTCTATCATATTTAGTTTATGTTTAGCCAAAACCATTTCCGTTTTAATCATTTCATCCTGGGGCTCCCTTTGTAATTTAGATTCTAATTTTTTAATCTCCTCCTGAAGTATGTTTTGCGTTTGCCTTTTCACCTTATTCTTTTTTGCCATAAAAGCTATCGCTATACCTCTCAGATATGCTTTAGCTGTATATAATTTGTAGTGATGTTTGTTGTTTTGTATTTTCTTTAAAAAATAATTCCATTTCTTTTCTAATCCTTACAATAAATTCTTTTTCCTTTAAAATGTGGGAGTTCAATGTCCACCTTCTCCTTCCTTTTTTCTGCCCTTTCCAGACTATTTTCAGGGGATGATGATCGGCCCATGTATTTGACATTATTTCTATTGTTTCTATATCTTGTCCTACCTCTCCATTCATCCATGCCAATTCTAACCAAGACCAAGATTTATGCAGATTCGAGAAAAAAGTATATTCCTTTTTTGGGGGTTTCCGTTTCCTCCATTGATCAGATAAATTACATTCTCGTGCCATCTCAAAAAATGTCTTTGGTAATATTTTCCGTTTCTTTTTATTTTTCGTGTTGCTGATATAATCCTTTTTCACATTCACTACCGCATTATAATCTCCTACTATGCAAATATTTTCCTGTCCAATTTCTATAAGTTTTTCATGTAATTTATTATAGAATTCTTTTTGGTTCTCATTTGGAGCATAAATTATCACCAACAGCCATGGTTTCTGCTCAGTTTGTAATTCTATCATTAGCACTCTTCCATCTGTATCTGGATATTTCAATTTGGCTTTAATTTCTTTCCTAATATGGACCGCTATTCCCCTCTTTGTTCTGCTAGTGCTGTGTATAGTACTCCTAATTTCGGGAATTCCAAGTATTTCCTATGTTGCTCTTTTATGTGTACCTCTTGTAGACAAGCTATGTCCATACCTTGTTTTACTAATTTTGTTAATGTTTGTTTTCTTTTAGCGGGTGCATTTAATCCATCGACATTAATTGATATTAGTCTAATCTCCTCTTCCATTGTTCTACTTGTGTGTTCTACTTATGTGTTTGTCTTGTTCTCAAACCTACTCCTCTTTCTTCCTTTTGTCCTTTTTCTTCCTTCCTTCCTTTCTATCTCTCGTTCTATTTCTTTTGGCTCCTGCTGTTGGTTTTCCTGGCTTCTAACTTCTGGTTCTTCCTTACTACTATTCTCTTCTTCCACCCCTTCCAGCTGTTCATAGAATTCTCCTGCTCTGTCCAGGCTGTCTATCTTAATCTTTCTCTCCTGCCAAGATACCAACATCCCCTCTGGGATCAACCCTCTAAATGGTATCCTTCTTTTAATTAGACATGCACTGACCCTGGGGGTCCTTTCGGGGGATTCGGAGGGAGACCCCACCAGACCATCCTCTCCCTGCAGTCGTCCAGCCTCCTTCCCAGGCGCAGGGACTGGCCATTTCCCCCCCCCGGGGGAAGGAGGTGGGGAAGGGTCCGACCTTCCTGCCTGGGGTGGGGGGGCAGGGAGGGATCTAGGCTCTGGGGCTTTGCTTGGGGGGCACAGAGGAGGATGCAGCCGTGGGGCTGGTCAGCATCCTGAAGCCCTCCCCCTTTTAATGAATTTTTATCACTGGATTGTAATCATTCCTGACTTTTAAATCTTAAATTGTATAGACTATTTTGGTGGTTTTATATTTTGTGTGTATACCACACAAAGTTCCTCTGTGAGAGAGATGGTTTTAAAAGTTGATACGTAAATCAATAAATATTATTGATTTATTAATGTAAAATATTATATTGAAATATTATATAGCATATGGATTATATTGAAATATATCTATATACTGGGCAAGGAAGAGACCTTGCTGGATTCCTCCCCCCCCCTGGAAAAATATATAATATTTGGTGTAATATTCTGGAACAAAGTTTTTTTGGGGCAAGGGAAACTTTGGACCTTGGGGAGAGAAGGAAGATCGTGGGATTGATGGGAAGGAGAGGAATCTATTTCTTCCCTTTGGCATGTTTCATGGTCATCCTTGCAGAATTTCAAACTTTTTAAGGGTAATTTATTTTTTAACCTTATTTTATATACATTTTTATTTAGGGGTGATGTTATATGGTAGGCCATCCAGATCCCCGCTTTGAGGGAGGTGAAGGGATTAGGAGTATCGATAAATAGCAATAAATAGAAATGAGTAAATTTCGTAGATCGGAGAGCACAGAATACACAAGGGGCAAATCTTTATCCGGGAGAGTCCTAATAAATGAAATGAAAGGGGGGGGGTTTCTGGCATTTCCCCCCCATGGAACTCCCCCCCCCCCGCACTCACCTCTCCGGCCAACCACGGAATTGCTCTGGAGAGTCTCGTAGTTGTGTCGGCAGAAGCGATCCACGGAGGCCTTCTCGTACTGCAGGATGCGCTTATCCCTGTTCAAAGCCTGGGCAGTCGCCTTCCCCAACGCCGTGACGGCCTCGAACTCCCCGCGGGCGCTGTCGAAGCGGAGATACTCCTGCCGGTCGTAGAAGTACCTGTTCAGGAACCGCACCCGCTGCGTCCCGTTGAGGAAGCGGCACTCGTGCTTCGTCTGGTACAGGAAATGGGCTGCGGGGGGGAGGAGGAGGAGGAAGTCAGGAGGGACTCCGGGGCCCATGGTTCCCAGCCTCTCCCAGAGGAGGGACACAGGCTTGTCAGAGGAGGGGAGGGAAACCTGCTGCGAGAGGCTGCCGGAAGGCGCCCCCTGGAGGAGGGATGGGGAACCGTCGGTCCCAGCGGGATTCCCCCTTGGTGGGGGTCTGCAGGGGGGAGGAAAATGAGGGAGGGGGGGAAAGAGCTTCCTGAGGGACCTCCTCCTCCTCCCCAGGGTGGAAAAAGGCAGGCAGAAGTTCAGCCGGTCCAGCACTCGGTCTAACTGTCTGCAGTGAATGTTGGATCCGGGTGGGGCTTCTTTGCTCCCCCCCCAAAAAGGCAGGAAATATGTAGGGAGGGAAGAGACACCCCCCCCCAGGAACTCTCTGGGCTGGAGGGAAAGTAAGATCCTCTCCCTCTTCCTTTGGGGGAGCATGTGGGGAGGGGGGGTCACAATAAGGATACCCACACCCATGCTGCTGGGCTCTCCCACCCTTCAACCCCCACCTTCCCTTCCTCCCCCTAATCTTCAGCCCTACTTTTTGCCTTTGGATGATTTTTGAGGCCTTTCCTGCCCCCCTCCCAAATAGACCCCCCTGCAGCCCCCCTCCTCAAAGGGAGGGGCTCCAGCCCCCTTCACTAAAGGGGGAGTTTTCAGGAGCAACTCAGACCCCCCCCAATATCCCTCCCAATAGAAGCGGAGAAGGCGAGGGAGGGGAAAATTTTCAGTCTTGCCGGCCGGGGGGGGGGTTGTGGACTTCCTTTTGCGCCCCCTCCCATGAATCTGAACCACAGTCCCCCTTTCTCTATGTGCCTGCAGGGGTGGACTAGATGCCCCTTTAAGCTCCCTTAAGGCTCCCCATGAGGAGTCCAGGCTGGGTCAGTGGAGATTTCGGAAGGGCCGAAGGGAGCCGGGGGTCTCTCCGGAGAGTCTCCCTCCTCCAGGTCTCGCTTGGCCCAAAGGGGCTTTTCCAAAAGGCAGCTGGACTTTCCTGGGTTTTCCCTTGAAGACGTTTCGCTTCTCCTCCCAGAAGCTTCTTCAGTTCTGACTGAATGGTGGAGGATGGAAGGGCGGATATTCCTTGCGGTCATTTGTTCATTTTGAAAGTCGGTCACTGATTCTCTGAGGGTCCTTGAGGACCCCCCGTGGCTTATCTTGGCCCTCAGACTCCTCTGAATTGGGGGGGCAAAGGGGTGGGGAGCCTTCCTGGGGCTGCTGAAACGACCCTGTTGTAGGCAGGAGATAGGGGAGGTCTTTTCTCCCCCCTTCTGTTGAGGGAGGGGTGCTCAGTTTTGGCCTAGATAGCTTGGGGGTCTGGGGATCTTGGGGAGGGAACCCCCAAATTCCCTAGTTACTCCCAAATTTTCTTTCCCACCAACTTCACTCCTACTAGCTGCCTTTGCGTGATTTGTGGGTTCAGCCCTCTTTTCTGTCACCCTGCAGCCCCCCAAGACCATCTCAAAGGGAGGATCTCCAGCCCCCCTCACGAAAGAAATCGTTTTGGGGAGCCAATTTAGGGGAGCAATTCAGACCCCACCTAATATCCTTCTCCCTCAGTTCACCCCTCCCCTCCAGGTCCCGATTCAGCAATGGGGGAATATGGGGTGGGGGGTTCTGGGTCTCCTCCCCAAATTCAGAGTCTCCCTCAAGAAGGAATCCAAGCTCAACTCTTCCCTCACCTTAAAGAAAAATGGAGATTCAGAAGAAAAACTGAGGTTGGAAAAACACTTTTGCCAAAAAGCGTCTTTTTTTCTTATACTCTTTCCTGGCCTTTGTGGATTCAGCTCTGAAAGTGCCTCAGTTTCCCCCTTTCACTTTCGCTTTCCATCTCCTTCCTCTTTCGGTGCAAGAAACTTTGGGGCTCAGGCGCTAATTCGGGGTGCGCAAGGTCCCCCTCCCACCCAGCCACGGGGGGGGCGAGAGGGGGGCCCAGCTGCCTCTTACCTCACCTCGGCTACCTTTCCGCGACCCCCGCCCACCTCGGCCACAATTAGGGAAGGGGGGCTCCATCTTCGTCCTGCGGGGGGAAATGCCGCGAGGGAGGGAGGCAGACCACGCGGAGATCGAGGCTCCCGCAGGCTCCCTCCTCTCTTGCCCTCGACCCCTTCCCAGCCCCTTTGTTCCCAAGCACCCCCCAGGGGAACTGACAGCCCCTCCCAGCCCCTCTCCTCCCTCGACGAGCCCCCTTCTTACCGGGCGTCTCCTTCCCCCCTTCGCTTCCGGGGATCCGGGCCAGCGCCCCCACCAGCAGCAGCATCAGGGGGAGCCCAGAGGAGCCCATGGATGCCGCCCCACCAGCGCCCCCAGAGAGCGGGGAGAGAGACGCGGAGGCTCCCAGCCCCAGAGGCAGAATCGGGGGGTCTGGCTTGGATTTCCTCGAACTTCGTAATTGGGAGGGCCCAGAAAAGCAGAAGGACCAATGGGAATTCTCCCTTCTGTATCGTCATCGGTCTCCGGCAGAGTCTGCCTTGAGTTCATCCACAAAAGGAGATAGTTCGGCGCAGAGAGAAGCGGAGAAAGTTGGCGTGGGGGGCGGGATCCCTTCAGTGTGGGTGGGTGGGGGCTGAATTTTAGGGGGGCGTTTCCTGCCAGCTCTGGAGGGGAGGGCGGACTTCCTTTTGCGCCCCCCCCATAATTCTCAACCAGAGCCTCCTTTTCTCTGTGTGTCTGGAGGGGTGGACTAGATGCCCTTTCAGTTCCCAGAGGGAGCATAGAGCAAAGTGGAGTCAGAGCTTTAGGGCTCCTCCTGGGCTCACCAGGCTCAGTTTGGGGGGAAGGAACCCCCCACAGGTCTTTGAGAAAAGAAAAACTGGATTATAAACTCAAGTCTCATAAATGGATTTAAGCTCAATCAATCTGACAAAAAAAATACATTATGAACAGGATAGATGCTTAATTCCTGCCATTCGCTCTTTGCCAGTGAACGCAGCATTTTGACTGCCAGGATCGTGGCAGGAAAGGAATTTTATGGGGAGAGGAATCAGCCCTGGGACTCGGTCCTAAGGATCAAGGCTCTGAGGTTAACTTCGTTCTTCCGGATGGGAGTCGAAGGAAATATTTTGCCAGAAAAGAAGAAAAAATATCCATACCCAAATGGACATGGACAGGATGGACAAGAGGATCTGAGCAGATTTTCTTCCTTTTAAAGTTCTCAATATTTAAGAAGGATGGAAGGATGGATGGATGGACAGTATATATTACAACAAACAGTGAATTTATAATTTATAACATGATGGAATTTTAATAGAAATTCTGTGGACTTCAGAATATAGGATTACAGGCTTAACCATTGCCTTCAAATATAGGATTACAGGCTTAACCATTAATATCTGAAAACCTTCCCCCCCCCCGCCTCCCGCCCGCCAAACTCTCCAAAAAACAGACATTCTGTTTCTTATGTTTCCTTCCATCAATAGAAACCATTTTTTCTAGTCTTCTGTGTAGATTCGAGTTGTGGTCAGTTACACAAAGGCGAGTCAGGCAGATCCTCAGTTCCCGATTCTGCTTAAAAGAGCTCTGGGGGTCCAGAGGGGGCCTGAATCCTTCCCAGGAAAGGGGGAGTCTGGAGGGGTCAAACTCTCCCCTGGCCCAGCACCAGCCTCGGCAGGCCAGAGCCGGGTCCCCCCCTGCAGCCGAAGGAGGCGGCAGAGTCTGAATCTGCCCCCCAGTTGTGTGTCTGGACACAGCCAGTCAGTCGCACAAAGTCTGCCCCAGATCCAGGCAGCCTCTTGGGGGGGGGGGCGTCTATCTCTCACCTGACCCGGGCAGAACTTCTGGGCTCCTTTCATGCTTCCCCCCGCCAAACATTGTGATTTTCTCTGAGTTGTCTCTGCAATCCCCAGCCCTAACAAACACACACACACACACACTTACACACAAACACACATACACACACAGCAACTCCTTTCTACAACCCTCCTGGAAGTGGTGCTTGAGTCCCGCTTCCCCCCCCCTGCCCCCAGCCTGAAGCGTTGGGCTCCTCCTCCGGGACTGTCCTGCTCTGCCCCATGGCTGAGTCTCCAGGAGGGGCGGCCCCTCGGTCCTCTATCCCCCCCCGGAAGAGGCTGAGGGGCCCTCCCGACCCCCGAGGAGACCCTGAACAGCCCAGGAAACAAACCGAGGGAGAGTTGGAGAAACGTCACCGGTGACCCACAGGACCCAAAGGCTCCGATTCTCCCCCTTCACACGTTACGGGGAGACTCGGCTCTCGGGGGGGGGGCTCAGTTGCAGTGGGGGGGAGCGAAGCTGACCGAGGACCTGGAGGAGGGGGACGGGGACGGGTCCCCCCCAGAGAAAGTCTGTCCATCTGCTGGTTAAAGGTTGACACCAACTTGACGGCAGGAAACCATCATCAGACTCCCTGATTCTAGGAGTCCTCCGGTCCTTTCCCCACCAGTTACAGCACATGGAGGAAAATATATACAGGGAGTCCTCGACTTAACAACAGTTCATTTAGTGACCGTTTAAAGTTACAATGGCAGTGAAAAAAGTGACTCTTCACCTAATATTCCTTCTTTCTGAATTGTTTTTTAAAAATTTTTTTCATGTTTTTAAAAATAATTTCATGTATATACCTGTGTTTAGCTTTGTTGCATGCGACCCAGAGTCACTTGCTGTGAGATGGGTGGCTATATAAATTAGATAGATAGATAGAGAGAGAGAGAGAGAGATATTAGAGATAGATAGATAGATAGATAGATAGATAGATAGATAGATAGATAGATAGATAGATAGATAGATAGATAGATAGATAGATAGATAGATAGATAGATAGATAGATAGATAGATAGATAGATAGATAGATAGATAGATAGATAGATAGAGTGAGTGAGTGAGTGAGTGAGTGAGTGAGTGAGTGATAGCGTGAGAGTGATGATAGAGAGAGAGACGTAGACAGAGATAGAGAGATGATAGAGATAAGAGAGGGAAAGTGTGGGAGGGAGGGAGAGGGAGAGGGAGAGGGAGAGACAGAGACAGAGACAGAGACAGAGACAGAGACAGAGACAGAGACAGAGACAGAGACAGAGATCCTGGGATTTCCAGACCACTTCATCCCAGGACTAGCCTGGACTGGCCTTGCATAGTTTCTGAGATCAGCCCTGCTGAGCGAGGGATTTTCACCTGCTGACAGGGAGCCTTTCCTCTCTAGATAATCCAAAAAGCTTTCGTTGAAGAGAGAAAATAGCGTATCCATAACAAGACTTAAAAGAAAGAGCTGCTTCTTCTTTACCCTTCATATAAAGTGTGGATTTCATCTTCCAAAATATGTTTGCGTTGTGGCACACCGATCAAAACGAGTGAAATAATCAATTTAGTTAATTCCCATTTTAAAAAGCATATTTTCAAACTGGCGCAAAGAATGGCAAGAACACTGGATTTAAAAAACAATCTAAAACAGTTAGGGATGTCATACGGTAAACAGAACGAGACAATTTTTCCTAGGTAGTAAAAAGAGTGGAAGAAAGTGGGCAAATGGAATAGTCTCTAAGGAAGGATTTGGACCAAAGGCTTTGAATTAAACTAGTTAGGAGTCTCGTGGCGTTTCTCCATATTTTATTTCAGTGCCCAGGGGACACACCCCAAATGGGAAGCATCCAGAATCTGATGTGCAAAAATGTAACAGAATAACAGAGTTGGAAGGGACCTTGGAGATCTTCTAGTCCAACCCATTGCTCAGTCAGGAAACTCTATACCACTATGGGCAAATGGTTGTCCAGTCTCTTCTTTTAAGAGTGCCTCCAGTGATGGAGCACCCACAACATCTGGAGACAAGCCATTCCACTGATTAATTGTTCTCACTGTTAGGAAATTTCTCCTTAGTTCTGGATTGGATCTCTCCTTGATAAGTTTCCATCCGTTGCTTCTTGTCCTGCCTTTAAGTGCTTTGGAGAAGAGGTTGACTCCCTCTTCTAAAACATTGGAAGGCTGCTATCATGTCACTCTTAGTCCTTCTCTTCATTAAACTGGACATACGCAATTACAGCAACTGTTCTTCGTATGTTTTAGCCTCCAGTCCCCTGATCATCTTTGTTGCTCTTCTCTGCACTCTTTCTAGAGTCTCAGCATCTTTTTTACATCGTGGTGACCAAAACTGGATGCAATATTCCAAGTGTGGCCTTACCAAGGCATTATAAAGTGCTATTAAACCTTCACATGATCTTGATTCTATCCCTCTTTTAATGCAGCCTAGGACTCTTAGTGAGATTTAAGTCCAGTGGGGCTGACCCTAGATCCCTTCTTTAGTTTTTGGGAGACAAAGTTGTCTGCGAGGTTCATCAGGAGCCTGCTAGATCTCCCACTA
Organism: Azemiops feae; assembly: GCA_023970755.1. Lineage (NCBI taxonomy): Eukaryota > Metazoa > Chordata > Lepidosauria > Squamata > Viperidae > Azemiops > Azemiops feae. The sequence continues at coordinate 98,855 of JALGBA010000182.1, read as the reverse complement.
GGCACAGAACTTGTCTCCCAATTGATGTCAGGGTAGTCAAAGTCCCCCATTAGTATTGTAGTCTGCTTCCTACATGCCTTGGCTAACTAATTAACAATAAGGTCATCTGTTTTCTCTGTTTAGTTTTGTGGTCACAGTATATATCCCTGGCTCTGTCGTTCTTTTTCCCTTTCATATTGACCCAAATGCATTCAAGGAGGTTTTCATCTTTGTTCTGTTGCATTTCTATAGCAGTGTAGTTATTTCTTATATATAGTGCAACTGCACCTCCTCTTTAATTAGGTCTGTTTCTTTCTTATTTATTTGTTTTATTTAATATACAAAATACAAAGAAAAACAGAAATGGGAAATTAGGGGAAGGAGAAAGAGAGGGGGAAAGAAAGTGTGAGGTACAAGGGGGGGGGGAAGTCGTTGAGTTCTGACTCTTTTTAGCACAGTACAAAATAAAATAAAAAACACTCCAGCGTCAACTTTTTGCTTTTACACATTAGTATATAACTAGGCATTTCTATAATGGCAAATCTATCTAATCGACAAAACCAAAGTCATATCAGGTCTGTTTCTTTTGAACACTTTAAAGGTTAAAATATTAAATTGAATAGCTGGAACAGGAAAGTGTACAAAGGTCCAGAACACAGCCTTGTAGTTGAGTGAGGGCGGCCTCCTGCATGAGGCCATCTGTGCTCTGATTGGTTGCTGCGGGTGTAAAGGGGGAGTTTCTTTTTCCCCCCACCTTTTTCTTCCGTGTGCTCTGTCTGCTCTTTTGTGATTTACCTCACGATTTACCTCACGATGTAGTGATATGCCTGACTATCTTATCTGCCGTAAACATAGATGTTAAATATATTGATTGATATAAAAGTACAAGTTTGGGTCAGTGTCTCCCACTTCATTTGGACGGCTGCCGCTCAGTTCCTCAACATTAAATCTTTTTAGTTGTGCCTCCCAGTCGTGGGTTTCATCCCACTAAGTTTCAGGAATTGCAACCATGACACTCCTGCCTTTGGGCTTCAAGTCCACCCTGTGTATCCCTCATCCTTTGAGCGTTGGTGTGTGGAGGCCTCTGAGTCCCTTTTGACTACCCTGCATTGGGTTTCTACAATCCCCTCTTTTGTGTCCGAGTTCCTTTTTTTGCCCCAAATTTCAAAAATCTCTTGTATCCACAGCAAGGAGGTTTTGTTCAGGCACATTTTTTTTTAAAAAAAGGAACAATTAACGAATGTTAAAGGAACATCTATAAGTTGAGGAGAAACTCTCAGGGCAGGACGGGGTCCCCAGAGCAGGAGGGAAAGGCGGGGAGGGGCTCACCCCACTGCACAACAGTTGTGTATACACAGCCAGTTGCACAAAGTGGGTCCCAGATCGAGGCAGCGCCTGGTCAGAGCAGAACTCCTGGACTCTTTTCATGTTTCCCCAGCAAGATTTTGATTTTCTCTTGAGTTCCTCCTGCCACCCCAGCCCTCCACACACACAACCACACACACAAATACACAGAGGAACTTTGTTTCTTTCTGCAACCCCCAACAGCTGGAGAAGTGCCTGAGTTTCGCTTCCCCCTCCCCGTCCGCAGCCTGAAGCGCTGGGCTCCCCCGAAGCGGAACCGAGAAACTGGCCCTGATCCATCAGGCAACAAGCCCGGATTCTTCCCCGGGGCAGCTCCGGGATTGTCCCGCTTGGCCCCGTTGCTGAGTCTCCAGGAGGGGCAGCCCCCTCGGTCCTCTGCCCTCCCCCCCGGAAGAGGCTGAGGGGGCCCTCCCAACCCTCGAGGAGACCCCGGCCAGCCCAGGAAGGAAACCGAGGGAGGGCTGGAGAAATGTCCCCGGAGGCCCAAAGGACCCAAAGGCTCCAATTCTCCCCCTTCACACGTTACGGGGAGACTCGGGTCTCGGGGGGCGAGTTTGGGAGGGCTCTGATGCCGGGAAAGAGGGAATGAAAGAGAGGGAAAGGATGAGAAGCAGGGAGGGGGAGGGGCTCAGCTGCAGTGGGGGAAGGGGGATGCTGACGGAGGAGCTGGAGGAGTGGGGGGGGATAGGTCTCCCCAGAGAAAGTCTGTCCATGGGGGGGTTAAACGTTGAAACCAACTTGATGGCAGGTAACCATCATTAACCTATCTGGTTATAGGAGATCTCCAGTCCTTTCCCCACCAGTTAAAGCACTGGGGATGGTGATGACTTAACAAGAGTTCATTTAATGGCTGTTCAAAGTTACAGTGGCAGTGAAAAAATTGACTCCACCTAATATTTCTTCTTTTAAATTTTTTTATTGTTTTTAATGTTTTTTCATGTATCTACCTGTGTTTAGCTTTGTGTATCCAACCACAAAGGGTAGGGAGATAGATAGAGATAGATAGATAGACAAGAAAGAGAGAGAAATGACAGAGATAGATGATAGATAGATAGATAGATAGATAGATAGATAGATAGATAGATAGATAGATAGATAGATAGATAGATAGATAGATGATAGATAGATAGATAGATAGATAGATAGATAGATAGATAGATAGATAGATAGATAGATAGATAGATAGATAGATAGATAGATAGATAGATAGATAGATAGATAGATAGATGACTTGGGGGTCTGGATTCTGGGGAGAAGGGAACCCCCAGATTCCCTGGTTACCCCCAAATTTTCTTTCCCAACTTCACTCCTACTAGCTGCCTTTTGCCAAAAAACCCTTTTTTTTCTTATACTCTTTGCTGGCATTTGTGGGTTCAGCTCTGAAAATGCCTCAGTTTCCCCCTTTCGCTTTCCGTCTCCTTCCTCTTTCAGTGCAAGAAACTTTGGGGGTCAGGCGACTCCATCCAGCCACCTGCAGATGAGTTTCTCCTCAAGTTATAGATGTTTCTTTAACATTCGTAAATTGAAGTCTCCTTGTGTCATTTCACGCAATTTCTGGCAAAGTGACACCCGGCTTTGCTGCCACGCCCGATCCTGGCCCCATCCTCTTTGTTAATATGCAACGCCTGGGGGGGGGAGGCCTCATCTCTTGATCAACCCCCTAATTAAATCATTTGGGGAAAATTCCATCAGCCCCGGGAGATTAATCACCTGTCCTTTGCATCCTTTTTGTCCCCGAAAGGGGCGGAGCCTCCCTCCATCCTGTGTCTGCCATTCAACCACCCCCTGCAATGTGGGCCAGTGGGGGGGGATGGCTGAAAGAGAGGAATAATGAGTTATTTACACTGAAGGTTTCACTTTGTATTCTAATTTTCTCCCCATCTCTTTTTTTTCTACAGCACTCATGAATTAATCCTGCCGTCCTTCCTGCTTCCTGATGGGAAAGGAAGTTTTTTTTTTTCAGTAGCTGATGAATTTCTGTCTCTTTTTTGCAACCTCTGAAAAATGGAGGCTCAAGATTTTAGATTGGGGAGAGGAAGAGAATGGCAGCCTGGAGCTTCTCCTGCTGAGAACCCCCCCCCAGCCTTTCCTTTCAGGGCCTCTCTTTCTCGTGAGGGAGGTGTGGAGACCATCTAGACTGACCCCAGGGACTCTTGGCCTGCCTGTCAGTCCAGAACCCCGAATCTCTCCCAGCTTTGAACCCAAAGCAGCTTCATACCCATTACTCTTCCTACAAATCACTTCACTTCACTTTGTTATAAAAGAATAAAAGTTATATTGTAGGAAAAATCCTGGAATTCCTCCTTCCTTCCTCTTCCTCCTCCTCTTTCCTGCCCCCCCCCAGAGAGTCCTCCCTTCTCGCCTCCCCCTCCCGGATTGAGGCCTCCCCTGCCTCCGGATTGACCATCCAGGCTAGTTTAGGTCTGAACCCAGAACTGGTTCGGGAGGAAGGTGGGCAGATCCAGGGAGGGGAAGGGGCAGGACCCCCTCCTCCTCCTCCTCAATCTCCCCAAGTCCTGCCAGATGGAGGGGACCCCTGGGAGACTCCCTATTCCTGCTTCCCCTGGAGAGCCTCTTCTGTGGCTGGGAAGCTGCTGGAGCTGGAGCTTCTCCAGGATCGGAGCCGGTTTGAGCCCCTCACAAGCCAGGGAGGCTCCTGCCCCATTCACACCCACCACCCACCCACCTCCCTCCCTTTCTCTTCTGGGCCCTGATCCCCTCGGCTGCCTGCCCTCCAGACAAACTCCCCTCCCCTGTCCATCCCCCCCCAAAGATGCCGAGAGCAGGGCGGCCTCCCTGGAGATGGAGGGGAGACGTCCCTCCTGGCAGCCCAGGGTCGTCTTCGCTGTTTCTGCTGGTGGGTGAAGTCGCAAAGGACTCTGCCCGGAGACCGATGACACTGCAGAAGGGGAAATTCCTATTGGTTCTTTCCCTTCCTCAGGGCATTTCCAGCACTAATTCGGGGTCTGCAAGGTTCCCCTCCCACCCAGCCACGGGGGGGGGAGAGAGAGGGGCCAGGCTACCTCTTACCCCACCTCAGCTGCCTTCCCGCGACCCCCGCCCCATCTTGGCCACAACAAGGGAAGAGGGTCTCTGGGCAGCGCCTCCCTTGACTTCACCCGATGAAAGAGAGAGTTCGGCGCAGAGAGAGATGCGGAGAAAGTGGGAGGGGAAAAAATCCCTTCAGTCTGGGGGGGTTGCATTTTAGGGGTACATTTCTTGTCAGCTCCGGAGGGGAGGGCGGACTTCCTTTTGCATCCCCCTCATGATTCTCAATGAGAGCCTCCTTTTCTACATGCCCTTTCAGTCCCCGGAGGGAGCATAAAGCAAAGTGGAGCCAGAGCTTGAGGGCTCCTCCTGGGCTCGCCCGGCTCAATTTGGGGGCAGGAAGCCCCCCACAGGATTGACCATGTGTGTGGAGGGACTGCAGACACACATACACACACGCGCACGTGTGTGTGCACACACACACACACACACACACAAAGACTCCCTAACCCCTCAGACAACCAATACCCACATTTAAGGGCCCTGAGATGAAACCTCCAGTGCTGAGTGGGGAGTCCTATGCCCCCCCAATCTGGGGTCGCTATGCTGCAGCCGGGGTCACCGGAGAGAGATTTCCGTAAGTGTGAAGTTGCGCCATTTCCCTGGAGGACGGTAGAGAGGGGGCTCCACTGGGGATCATTCCGGATCAGCAGGGGGTCCTCCTCCTCTCCTCTTACTGCTCCAGGGCATCCAGGCCCCACAGAGAGTTGCCCCCTTGGCCTGTCCCAATTCTGCCCCCCTGAAGGGCTGCAGGAGCGGAGCCGTGTTGGGGTTCAGCCCGGAGCCCGGAGCATCCGGGGCAGCTTCCCCTTTGATGGACAGTCTGGGGCTTCCTTCCCCTCCCCTCCCCCACCAAATGCAGGAGGGGCTGGGCTGACGGAAGGCTTCGGTGGGGAGTGGAAGTGGGGAGAAGGGAGGGGGAGACCTCAGACTCAAGACTCATAGGATGGAGAGGACTCTTGAGATCTTCTAGTTCATCCCCCTGCTCAAGGCAGGAGTCCTTATACCACAACCTTCTTCTTGAAGACCTCCAGGGATGGAGCCCCCCCCAATTCCAGGTTGCATTGATTGATTGGTTCTCACGGCCAGGAGATCCCTCATGATCTCTTCCAGGTCGGATCCCCCTTGAGCAACAAAGATGATTAGGGGACTGGCCAAAGCATGTAAGGAACAGTTGCTGGAATTGGGTATGTCTAGTTTAATGAAGAGAAGGACGAGAGATGACATGATAGCAGTGTTCCTATATCTCAGGGGTTGCCACAAAGAATAGGGAGTCAAACTATTCTCCAAAGCATCTGAAGGCAGGAAAAGAAGCAATGGATGGAAACTAACCAAAGAGAGAAACAACCTAGAACTAAGGAGAAATTTCCTGATAGCTAGAATAATTAATCAGTGGAACAACCTGCCTCTAGAAGCTGTGAATGCTCCAATACTGGAGGTTTTTAAGAAGAGACTAGTCAGCCATTTGTCTGAAATGGTATAGAGTTTCCTGCCTGAGCAGGGAGTTGGACTAAATGACTTCCAAGGTCCCTTCCAACATTATTATTATTATTATTATTATTATTATTATTATTATTATTATTATTATTATTATTATTATTATTATTATTATTATTATTATTATTATTATTATTATTATTAATTATTAATTATTATTATTATTATTATTATTATTATTAATTATTAATTATTAATTATTAATTATTATTGTTGTTGTTGTTGTTGTTGTTGTTGTTGTTGTTGTTGTTGTTGTTGTTATTAAATATTAGCTAGCCTGTATGGTGAGGAAAAGCAGGGTTACCAACAGTTAAAAAAACCCACAAATATTAATTATTAATTAATTTTATTATTTGATGATTATGTTAGATTTCAATTTTATTAATCTAACTTTTTTATTTCCTTCGATTTTAAATAACCTTAATTGCCAAACAGAGGCAAATGAAGAATATAAACCAAAAATTGCAATCAATAATTAAATTTTAAGAACCCAAGAAATAATTTCATTATCAGTTCCCTACTTTTACCATTAGATGTTCCTTAGTATTTAGATCTGGCCTCAGGATGATAATGTAGCACTTGGGGAAGAAGATGCAACCCAACAGCCCAGCACCAGAAGACAATATGGAGAAAACCTGCACAGCCACCATAGATTTTCCTTTGCTGCTCAGGTAGGTGGGCAGGAAGGAGACCCAGACACTGCAAAAGACCAGCATGTTGAAGGTGATCAGTTTGGCTTCATTGAAGGCCCCAGGCAGGTTTCTCGCCAGGAAAGCCACCATGAAGCAAATGGCAGCCAGGAAACCCATGTAGCCAAGGACAGTATAAAACATAGTGACAGAGCCTTCGTTGCATTGAAGGATGATCTCTCCAGGCTGGGAGTGCAGGTCAGAGTCAGGGAATGGTGGAGAAACTCCCAGCCACATGACACAGATAAAAATGTGCACACCTGAACAAGAAAGGATGATGGAGTTGGCCAAGCTCTTCCCCAACCATCTCCTCATCCTGTTCCCTGGTTTTGAGGCCAGGAAGGCCAGAACTACCGTGATTGTTTTGGACAACACAGAAGACACAGCTACTGAGAAGACAATACTGAACATTGTTTGTCGGAGAAGACAGGTGGCTTTCCTTGGTTGTCCAATGAAGAGAAAGGGAGACAAAAAACAAAGCAGGAGGGAGACCAGGAGGATAAAGGAGAGATCCTGATTGTTGGCTTTGACAACGGCAGTTTCTAGGTATTTAAGGAACATGATTAAAACAAGGCCTGTGGTTAGGAACAAGAGTAGAGCAAAGGAAATGAGGATGATACCAAGATGTTCTTCATAGGACAGGAAGGTTATTTTTTTTGGAATACATTCGACTCGGTTCTTGGTTGGATATTGATCATCTGGGCACTTGGTGCATTTTTTGATATCTGAGAAAACAAAGTAACTTTTCTTTTATAGTCTTTAAAATTTCAAAAAAACCTTTGGATGTGATGTGATACTGAGAGATACGAAAGCCTCAGTAAATGGCATATTCTTATAGTCTAGCAAAAAAAAAACACCCCAATATAAAAAACTAATAAAAACAAACACAACATAATAAAATTAAAAGAAGAAATATCTGGTGCCACAACTTCCCTTCTATGAGGTAATCCACCAGATTCTTATCTTGCACTGATCTTACCTTATCCAAATATCTGGGAGAAGTAGCAACTCTCCAGAAGTTTAAGCAGATGGGGGCCTATTGGATTTCAAGGGGAAGTGGGTTCTATAGGGCAGGAACTTCCCCAGAAAAGGCAGGCTTGTGAGGACCCATAAGGTGGCAATGTTTTAGGGAACAAATCTTTCTGTGAGTCTATATATATATTGTTCATAGTATGTTTAGGTGTGTGTCATGTATGTGTTTCACTTTGAGAGCAGGCAACTAAATTTCATTTTTGATGTGTGCCGTTGTGCCCACAATATAAAAATGACAATAAAGGTAAAAGTTATCTTATCTTTTGCATGCCAATTATATCTGCTCTGGTGGGAGAAGCAGATATCCTGAAGGAGAGGAAGCCCTGAAGATACCCTTGTTTTGTCTCCTGTAGGGTTTGAAAGGTGAATTTAATTGCATTTAGAAACAAACTGGGAGCTTGTGCAGCCAGCACAATAAGGGTGTCCTGTGGAAGAACGTAAGGAAACCCTACATTGTGCATGGCTTTGCATTCTGGACCATCTATAAATTCAAGGTGTTTTTCAAGAGCAACCCCATGAGTATGGGATAAAAACATAGAAACAGAAACTGATGGCAGAAAAAGACCTAGTGCTCCGTCAAGTCTGCTCCTTTAACTTTTTTCTTTTCTTATTTATTTAATATTATTTTTTTCAGATGATGGGCATATGTTTATCCCAAGAATGTTTAAACTCAGTTACTGATGATTGACCCATTTGATGGCTCATCTATTAAGAACCCCATCTAACTCTAACTCCATTAGATACCCCATCGTAGGAAAGAATAAAGAAACTGTACTACATACTTTAATTTGAAATAAAGGAAACGTAATAATACTGCCAGGAATTAAGTTACAAAAAATAAGCAACCATAACCGCAAATAGAGATAAAGGACACATAGAAAATGATACAACTCCACAGATGAACAGACATGTATACTAAAAGCAAGGTAGAACTTCCAAAAAGATAAAGGTTCTGAGAAATTTTACTTCCCCATTTCTTCAAAACAACTGTATAAAACATCATGCTTTACTATTTTTCAGGGTCTCAGCCCCCTTAGGGGTTGATACAGGAATGCTTCAATAAATGTTTATTACTAAAGTCCATCTCTCATGTCTGGCTCTGATTGGCTGTGTGCCAGGCTTACCCATTTTCAGACAACAAAATAAGCAGAAAAATATAAGTCTACCATCTGAGCATTTTGTTTTTTCCTTTCTTAATTATTTCTTTTTTAAAAAAATTGTCAGATGATGGACATATGTTTATCCCAAAAATGTTTAAACACAGTTACTTCTCTCCCTCCATTGTTCTTCCCAAATAGATATTTCAGCTTATAAAGATTTATGATCTTGATAAAAATTAACTGATTAATTGAAGAATTGATTGATGTTTCGTTTGGCCTGTAATGTAAAGTTGATTTTGGTATGCAAATCCCATTGATCTAAAATCATTTATCAAGTTACAAAGAATACAGATATTTCTAAGAAAGTAAAACATGGACGGAAACATCCACACTGGCAAATGAAAAACAGATTAACAACAAGAACAACAATAACAATAACAAAGTTGGAAGGGATCTTAGAGGTCATCTAGTCCAATCCCCTGCTCAGGCAGGAAACCCTATTCCATTTCCTATCCAATCCTACCTCATCCTGCAAGATCTTTTTCTTTTCCCTCCCATTAGGGAAGAAATTGGACACTATGAAAATTAAGAACAAAACAATCAAACTTAAATGTGTCTTTAACATACATATTGATCAAAGTTTCCCTATGGTGTCACCCACCTTCCTGAGTGGAGATGGTCCCCTCTGGACAAGGAATGCAGTCGTAGCAGCAAACTGGCTCTCCTTCTCGAGCCTGCTTGACAAATCCAGGATGGCATTTTTCCACACATTTAGACTGAGGCAGAGACTAAACAGAAAAAGAAGAAATGCCAAAGAAAATATGTTAGGACTCACCAGCCATGTAAATGGAGGTAGACATGAACATTAACCAAGTAGTCTCTGGGCTTCACGTAGGCAAATATGAAATCTGGTGAACTAAAACTGGCTGACTAGTATCTAAAATTATAGTGAGGTGAGATGGAGATGAGGTCATGACAACGTGTCCCTCAAAAAGGGTGAGTCAGGCATCTTTTGGTGCACCACATGGGTCATGAGTTTGAGCCCTGTGTGAGAAATGGATACTCAACACAAGATATCCAACACAAGGTCCTTTCTGTTGAGAGAATACAATTAGGTGATACAATCTGACAGGGAAATACAAACTCATATTTATTATTAGTTTGATTTGTAGCCCCTCAGTGTGTCCTAAGGCAGCTAACAATCAAGAGAAACAGTTGCATTCAAGGGATTTTCAGAAAGAGGCAGCTAGAAGCATTTTCTCAGCTGATTAAATACATCCCAGACTATGAACCTGCAATTTTGGGAGACCACTGACTCCAATCAAGGCAAGATGAAGCTTATTTAACAATTGGACCAACAGGACCTCCATCCAGTCTTGATTCCATTTCATTGGATTCAATCCAAATCTGAACTCGGGGACTGGTCAACAGAATTACCTTCATCTTTGATATCTGAAGACAAAAAACTAGTAAACCTGAAGCTATTAACACCAAAATCTCCAGCATATGAAGCCCTGTCTCACTAGTTTTATGGTGATATTAAACTGCTGAAGGGACACTAAATGGCAATGATTTGTGTCCTAAATAATAATCACCCCATATCTCAGCTTACAACAGTATTCAGCATGACAGCATCAGAAGGGAAACCTTGGTCAATAGAACTGAAGCATGCTTATCTGCCTAAGAAAATTATAGAGGTTTTACTCCACACATTCAATTCTCAGTGAAGGTTACCCACTGTTTGACTGGATTTAGCCCACTTGAAATGGCTTTGGAAAAAAGAGAAAAGACATCAATATTTTCCCTACCTTGTTGAGCAACTTTAACTGTGACAAAGCATCTTGGATGATTGTAAGTCTTTGTCTTTCAAAAGTCCCCAATTGCTTGTTGATGGGATCCTCCTTGGGGAGAATCACCCTACTAAAGATCCTCAAGTCTGCTGCTACATCTCCATTCTGATCCAAGTATACTTTCAGCAGGGAAAGATTGTACAATTCCCTCTTCTTTAGAAATGGATGGAACTAGAATGGAAACTTCCACGTATTTAAAAGCAGAAATCTTAGTTTCTTATCTCTTATCACTTTTTAAATTAGAATCTTTCTTCTATGGTTGTTTAACTTGCAAATATTGTGAGTTGGGAGAACCATTATCTTCAAAACTGAAGTACAAAGATTCAGCAATATTTCTAAATCATGTAGTATACTGATAAAATGTATATTGACAAAATATAATTGACAAAAATTGTCAATCATATATAATAATAATAATAATAATAATAAAGTTGGAAGGGACCTTGGAGGTCATCGAGTCCAACCCCCTGCTCAGGCAGGAAACCCTATACCATTTCAGACAAATGGCTGTCCAGTCTCTTCTTAAAAACTTCCAGTGTTGGAGCATTCACCACTTCTGGAGGCAGGTTGTTCCACTGGTTAATTGTTCTAACTGTCAGGAAGTTCTCCTCAGTTCCAGGTTGCTTCTTCCTTGACTAGTTTCCATCCATTACTTCTTGTCCTGCCTCAGGCGCCTTGGAGAATAGCTTGACTCCTCTTCTTTGTGGCAGCCCCTGAGATATTGGATACTGCTATCATGTCACCCCTAGTCCTTCTTTTCATTAAACTAGACATACCCAATTCCAGCAAACGTTCTTGATATGCTTTAGCCTCCAGTCCCCTAATCATCTTTGTTGCCCTTCTCTGCAATATAACAATCTAACAAAGGTCACCAACCAAATAAACAAAATACACAAATAATAGAGTATTCATAAACTCCTTGGAAACAATAGGGTGATTACCAGAAATCAAAGATTTGTTAAGAAGAAAGTTGCAAGGCTAATTTTCATTCAGGTAGAGGAGATAAGAAAAATGACCAGATGAAGTAATTCTACTTTATTGTATGTCTATATTAACAAAATCTTGCAGTGTGAAAGTGCAAATCTTTCACTATCTCTTTTGACAGTCAAAAAAAATAGGAAGGACTTTTTCTGAGTTCCTTTCTCTGCATGTTATGCAGCTGTTGGTCCCCCCCCCCAAAGAAACCCATCTTATCTGATCCTTCCCTGCATCCCTTTTGTCTGGTCCTCCAAAACCATTCACATGTATCATTATACTTCCTTAACAGATTGTGTGAATGCTGGTGGTATAACTTGTTTTTAGCAAAGAATTAACAAAATGCTTCACAATGTGATGAATAGAGATCTAGTTAATTGAGTGCTGGATGGTATGAGATAATTAAGTGGATACAACTGTCTCAAAAATTGTAGTCAAGTAAATATTAATATTACTGATAAAATTGGGGAGTTACGAAAAACAATTAGACCCTGGTCATTGTTTCTTCTATATTTTCATTAATAAAGGAAGTAGATAAATCATGATTTTATGATGCAAAAATTATAATAACACTTGGACAAAGTTATTTTGGTCTCCTTTAAAAATTCCCAGCTTCTCTCAGGTCCCTATAGATCCCTGTCAGGATGCTTCCATCCTGATGGGAGGGGGGACCTTTGGCGCTCTCCTGTGATGTGTTTAGCTTTGCTTTGTTGACTGGGTTCCGCTGCCCGATGTCATCTGCCTCACCTCACCAAGGAAGGGATCTCTGGGAACATCTTATCTCAGTTTCCATCTGGAGTTCTCACAACCTCTTTGCACCTCTGGATTGGCTCCTATGGACTGGGCAGTTGGGAGGGGTTTTGAACAATGTGGTTTAGCCTAACAATTTCACCCGGGAACTTCAGATTCTGCTTGTCTTCTCTTGTTGTCACTGACCCTCAATAAAAGTTCCTTTTGAAACGATGCCAGTTTCAAGAGTTCTGCTTTCTTGAGAGATTCAGCTGAGGCAGGGCCTTACAGATTCCAGACAATAAAAATATGATTTTGTAAGTATGCCCACCATTCCAACTCTATACCATCTTCTAATAGTCTTTTCCTTGTTTTCGGGTCTCCATTCTCATCTAAGATATATTTATATGTAATTACTCTTCCTAAATTTATGAATTTGGGGTGCATAAATATCTCTAATATGGATAGCCAATTGGGGCTTTCTATATAATTAATTTTTTAAAATTTTATCCACACGTCTAATAGTGCCCGTCTAATATGATCGTTCTGGAAATACTGGTGAGCCTTATATTTCCCGTCCCACATTATGGCATGCCACCCTATTTGCATATCATGGCCTTCTAATGCCAGTAGTCTTCTGTTCCTTAAGTGTATCCAATCCTTTATCCATACCAATATTGCTGCTTGATAATATTTTTCCCAATCCGGGAGGCCGAGCCCTCCTCTTTCCTTTGCATCCTGTAATAATTTTAATTTAACTCTCGGTTTTCTACCTTGCCAGATAAATTTGGATGTAATTCTGTTTAAATTTTCAAAAAAAGTCTTACCTAATTTAATTGGTACACATTGGAATAAAAAGTGTAGTTTGGGAAGTATATTCATCTTGATTGTCGCTATTCTCCCCATAAAGGAGAGCTGCAAGTTTTTCCATCTGTCTAAGTCTACTGTAATTTGGTCTATTAATTTGTCATAATTTTCTCTTTTGAGTGTAATACATCTTGCCGACAGTTGGATCCCCAAGTACCTTACTCTTTTAGATGTCTGGATATTGATTTTGTCTACTAGCTCAGTTTCTTGTAAATTGGACATGTTTTTAACTAACATTTTAGTTTTTTCTTTATTAATCTTCAACCCCGCGACATCTCCATAATTTTCCAGCTCCTGTAATAATCTTGTTCCAGATTCTAAGGGGTCTTCCAAAATGAAAACTAAATCGTCTGCATAAGCCTGTAATTTAAATGTCTCTTTTCTAATTTCTAATCCTTTGATCAGCTTGTCTTTTCGAATTATTCTTGTGAGTGCTTCTAAAGAAAGAATAAATAATAGAGGGGATAGTGGGCAACCTTGTCTTGTGCCTTTTTGTATTTGGATGCTATTTGTTAGTTCTCCATTTATAATTACTTTTGCTTCTTGTTTGGAATAGATTGCTTTAAACATGTTTATAATTTTCCCCAAAAAAATCCATCTGTTTAAGTTGAGTCAACATAAAATTCCATTTGACATTATCAAACGCTTTCTGAGCGTCCACAAAAATCAATGCCATTTGTTTTTCGCTATGTAATTCATAATATTCTAAGATGTCTAGTATAATCCTAATGTTATGTCTAATTTGTCTTTTAGGCAAAAAGCCATTTTGGTCGGTGTGAATGAATTCAACTAAATATTTTTTTAATCTTTCTGCCATTATAGTCATGAAAATCTTATAATCCGTGTTCAGTAAAGAAGTGGGCCTATAGTTTTTAATGCAGGTCAAATCAGAGTTTTCTTTAGGAATTAGTGAGATGATTGCTTCTTTCCATGAGTTTGGGGTTTTTGCTATGTTTAGTACATCATTAAATATGCCCACTAAGGTTGGGGCCAAAAGTTCTTGGAGGTTCTTATATATTTCAGATGGTAATCCGTCAGGGCCAGGTGTTTTATTACTTTTTTGCTTTTTAATTGCTTCTATCATTTCCTGGACTGTTATATCTTTATTTAATATATTTTGAAATTCTTCCGGGACCTTCGGTAAGTTCGCTTTCATAAGATATTGTGATATTCTTTCCTCAGTAACCTTTCCATCCTCTTTATAAAGGTTTTTATAGAAGTCATATATCACCCATTTTTTTTCTTCATTTTGATATACCATCTCCCCTGCTTGATTATATAATTTACTAATCCATCTTTTATCTTTTTGTTTTTTCAATCTATAGGCCAACCATCTCCCGGGTTTATTTGCCTGTTCAAAAAAAATTTGTCTAATACTTTTTAATTGTTTTGCCATTTCTCCCTTTTCTATAATATTCAATTTGTGCTTATTTAAATCTAGCTGTTGTTTTAGGTCTCTACATTGTGGGTTTTTTTGTAATTCTAATTCTAATTTTTTGTTTTCTTCTTCTAAGCTTTTCCGATGTTGCCTTTTCTTTTTATATTCATTGGCCATGTACACAACTGCAGTTCCTCTCATAACAGCCTTGACCGTGTCCCATAAATTTTGAGTGCTAGTCTCCTCTTTCTTATTTGTCTGGAAGAATATCTGCATTTGTTCCTCCATCTTATGCTTAAATTCTATTTGGTTTAAGATTGCCTTTTTTAGAGTCCACCTCCTTGTTGTTGTCTTCTGTTCTTTCCATTTAATTATAATAGGATTATGGTCTGCCCAAGTATTAATGTCTATTACTACACCATCAATATCTGCATTTAGTTCTTTCGTTGTCCAGACCATATCAATTCTGGACCATGATTGATGCCGCCCTGAATAGTATGTAAATTGCTTTTCATTCAAATTTCTCTCCCTCCAACTATCCTGAATAGTCAAGGACAAAGAAGGGAAGAGATAAAAGGAGCTGCTTTTAGCCTTGAGGAAGGCTATGTTGGAATAGAATAGAGTAGAGTAGAGTAGAGTAGAGTAGAGTAGAGTAGAGTAGAGTAGAGTAGAGTAGAGTAGAGTAGAGTAGAGTAGAGTAGAGTAGAGTAGAGTAGAGTAGAGTAGAGAATAGAATAGAATAGAATAGAATAGAATAGAATAGAATAGAATAGAATAGAATAGAATAGAATAGAATAGAGCTGGAAGGGACCTTGGAGGTCTTATAGTCCACTCCCCTGCTCAAGCAGGAGAACCTATACTATCTCAGACAAGTGACTGTCTAGTCTCTTCTTAAAAATCTCCAGTAATGGAAAGCCCAAGATTTATGAAGGCAAGCTGTTCCACTGGTTAATTGTCCTCACTGTTAGGAAGTTTCTCCTTAATTCCAGGTTGTTTCTCTCTTTGATCAGTTTCCAACCATTGTTTCTTGTTCTAGTTTACAGGAGTTTAAAATCAGAAAATGTCTGGGAACTTTTTTTCGAATATATAAATGTCTTAGTTGTTGAAGGGAGGATGCAGCACTCTTCCGATAAGTAGGAGATGTTTTACAGAAGCTTAAGATCTTAAACCACCAACCCCAGAGAGCACAAAAGACCCTGAAAAGGAATTTAGTCTGATGGATCCTTGTTGGGACCCCATACCTTCCACGGCTGCAGCCTTGGAGGCCCCAACTTCTCTTCACCCTTCTTCCTTCTCTTCTGTGGTTTGGATGCAGCACTTAAGGTGTGGGCCAGAATCTTAATGACACTGTAAGTAATGCCTGTATTTGTGACCCGCATCCTATTTTTTTTCTCTTGGGTCTCCACTGGTGCTTTCTGGGTGCATCTTCTCCGGCCTTTGACAGAAAATGTGTGTTTTGAAACAGAACAGTGAAAATACTCAGCTTGAAATTCAGGTTTCACAAAGAAATCTCTTTTAAAGGCATTATCGTTTTTCCAACTCTTTTTCCATTGAAAGGGAAAGCTCCAAATACTATGGACGTGCTTGAGACGCCAATCTTTTTTAATTGAAAATACTGCAGACACTGTCATGATCCAGACTTTCCCTTCAATGGGTCCTGGCAAACCTTCAAGTGCTGAATGGAAGGGAAGAATCCTGTCCCAAGGGGAATCAAATTCTATGAAGTGAACAAAGATGTTGACTTGTCTCCACTTAGAGAGGGCATCCCTGAGGAATACTTTCCGTCTAGTCGTTGAGAATTGTTGTGATATAACAACACAAATTCTATTCTTGACAAGCATAGGAGTAAAAGTTCTCATGAAATTCTCTCCCTTCTCTGTGTCTGGAGCAAAGAGACCAATCAGGGTCCATCCAAAATGGAGGAGCAGTTGGACAATTGCTGGGTACGTGATCCCTTCTTTGGGGAGCATCGGATGGAAAAAAGGGAATTGACTTTTATCACTCAGAGCCTCTGAAGAAATTCTCTGACTGATCTGGAAAAAGAAATGAAGAATTCTATGTTATATTTGGGCTCCTACCAAGTCCCAATTTTTAGTTTTTAATGAATCCAACTTTTTTCTCATGCACATATTAGAACATTTCCTGTTGATTAGTCATTAGGCCACATCAAGATACAGAATATAAAACACAGAACATTAACAAGACTGCATGTAAAAACAGAATTTGGAAAAATAACTACAATAGAATAATCTAAAACAATGAAAATAGTATTTCTTTATAACCCAGAATTTAACACAATCAGACCATAATTTCCTTCTGAAAAGGACTTTATTATATATAATTTTTGGATTCTGAGCACAGAGAAAATACATTTTTAAAAATATTAGGATGCCATTAGATTGTTTCTCTAAAGTGCAATCCAAGATATTGATCTCCCTCTTTCTTAAATAATTGACATTCAAAATAATAGATGTATTACATCTTCTATTTCTGGAGCTCCAGAAATACAAATATATTCATTGTGAGGAGTTTGGAAGATTTAACTCAATACTTGGAAGCTATATTTGTAGCAGCTGACGCCTTTCAGTGTGCCAGCCTTACTGAAGATGGCCCTACTTTTCTCTATTTTGACCATCTTGGATTCTTTGTGTAGCATTTTTTTAGGTTTTTCTCAAGTGGCAAAAAAGGTAGGGAGATGACAGTTCCTAATATAAAATCAAGAACGTTTTAAAAGAAGTTTGTTTGTTCTAATAGCGTTTGGGGACTCTTATTAGTTTAATGAAGAGAAGGACAAGGGGGGACATGATAGCAGTGTTCCAATATCTCAGGAGCTGCCACAAAGAAGAGGGAGTCAAGCTATTCTCCAAAGCACCTGAAGGCAGGACAAGAAGCAATGGATAGAAACTAACCAAAGAGAGAAGCAACCTAGAATTAAGGAGAAATTTCCTGACCGTTAGAACAATTAATCAGTGGAACAACCTGCCTCCAGAAGCTGTGAATGCTCCAACACTAGAAGTTTTTAAGAAGAGACAGGACAGCCATTTTTCTGAAATGGTATAGGGTTTCCTGCCTGAGCAGGGGGTTGGACTAGACTAGATGACCTGCAAGGTGTCTCGCAATTATTATTATTGTTGTTGTTGTTGTTGTTATTGTGGTTGTTGTTGTTATTATTATTGTCATTGTCATTGTTATCCATACCATTAATTTTATTAAAAATAATTATATGCCCCAATTTTATAAATTGTATAAATTCTCAATTCTGGTCTAAGGGCAGCAGCTGAACTCCTTTTATCCACTCTCAAGATACTGATCGGATTTGTTCTAGTAATGATATAAATTAAATCCCAAAATTCAGCTCAATATAAGTGCATAATGGTATTTTGTATTTAATAATTCAGTCTAAGGAAGCCGCATACCTATGATATTTTTTTAAAAATAGTGCCTTCACTTGTGCCTTCTAAATGAGCTCCTCTGTTGTTGAGGGAGGCCAGATCCAGTCACAGAGAAAAGTTCCCCCAGGTAAGGAAAGGTGTGAACTTGCTCTCTTGCCTCCTCATCAATTATCCCTATACGACAATGCTGTCATTTTCCAAGGACCGTAACTGTTGACTTTGACTTATCCATAATCAGATAATTATTGTGAGAATAGGAGCCAAGTCCTCTTAACAGCACATGCAACCCAAATGTCATATTGACAACACCTTTGTCTTACCTTTTGCTACATATCTATCCTACTTCTCATGGCTCCATTGAGCCCCAAACACACTCTCAAACAAATGAACAAAAATGGGATGGAAGGGACCATGGAGGTTTTCTAGTCCAACCCCCTGCCCATAGTAAGAGATCCTATACCAATCCAGATAAAATGAATGTCCAGCTTCTTTTTGAAGATCTCCATTAATGGAGCACCCACAACTTCATGAGGCAAGCGGTTCCACTGATTAATTGTTCTCACTGTCAGTGCTTGTAGAAAGGGCTTTGAGCAGGGTCAACATCCTGAGCTCCATTTGAAGGGCAGTCAATTTCTTCCATAATATTTCTTTGTTTACTCTGTCAAATGCTATAAAGACAGCAAACCATTATTTCCTCTGACTGATATTTTTATATTTAGATGGTTCAAGACAAAAGAATTGTCAAGAGTGGATCACATCTGTCTAAAGACTGCTGGTTCTTCTACAAGGAATACACTTTTCATCCACCCACTATCAATTCTTTTCAAGTGGACGTTTGCATATATTTTAATCACAATATCTGTTAGAGAAAAGGGCCTGGAATTGCTAATGGTCCTTTTTAGTCCCTTTTTTATATATAGGAATTGCAATTGCCATCTTTGACCCAAATGGGTATGGCGGATATTATTTATATGTGTAAATGTATCTGTCAAGGGAGGGTCCCACCAGTCAGGATATTTCTTGAATTGTTCAGCTGCTAGAAAATTCTCTCCAGAGGCCATTTTGCTCTTCAAACCTTTTATGATGAATTTGATCATGAGAATTTTAGGGCAAAAAATAGTTGATACGTTGCCTAACATATTTCTAGATTTTTAATAAAATGGTTGGTTAATGTTACTGGCCCCTTAAAGTTCATAATACATATGTAGCGTTACCTCCTCAGAGGCCACTAAAGCCCAGGGCCCACCCCAACCCCGTTCCCCTTAGTCAAGCTCGGCAGCTGTGCTCTCTAGGTGTTAGTAAAGTGTCTCGTCCAACCGAGGCTCACACAAAGTGAGGAGATGGCAGGCTCTTGTCTTCAGGGAGGGCTTCCAGGAACAAAGATGACCAGCCCCTAGCCCCAATAGTCAATGCTGTGATGGTGTCTAGCAGCCCCAGGCTGTCATAGCAGCAACAGTCAATGATTCCTCAGTGACCTTTTTGGAAACAAGTGGGGAGGGGGAAAAACCCCTTGGCTCCAGGCAGTAATAAAACACGAACAAAAGCAGTCAGCTGGCTGCAGTAACAGCTTGCCCCCCTCAGGGCAACTCCCCACAATGTCTAAAACTGGCACAAGCAGCAATAGTCATAGTTCAGATGGCCTTCAATCTTCACAGCAACAAGCAGTCTCTCGTCCTCTTCTGTGGCTTCTTGCAGTCTCCGACAGGCCAGTGTCAAACCCCTCCCCCCTTATCCTTTATTATTAAAATCTGAGGTTACCAGCCACAGCAACTTTCTTTCTCCACACACTCTCCCTTGCCTCCACTTGGGATATCTCCCTTGCAAAAGAAAGCAATAAAATTCCACCCCCTCTCTCTCTCTCCTTTCCCCCCTCCTTCACCAGAAGGGATCAGCTTAAAACCTCCAACCCCTCTTTGTCTTCACCTGACGAACTGCAACAACCAACCACACCCCCACACCTTTCCTTCCTTCCTTTTATATTCTTTTTCCTCGTCCACGCCTGCCGCACCCAAAGCCAGCAGCAGCTGTCCCAATTTTTTTCTCCCCAGCCAGGCTTCTGCCAACACTTTCAGAGAGCCCCACTACACATATATGTTTTATCATCAGTCAGAAGGGTAATCCCGTAGGACTCTGTTTAAAAATCTGATTTGTTCATGATTGAGGATATCATTATTTTGGCTCAGAGCATGTAAAAAAATGTGAGTTTTCCATCAGTACTGCACATTCCTATTGTGCAGAAGATCCTTTGATTGAACACAGAGCCTCTCCTCGCCTTCACAACTGTGCAGCAGAAGCCTCTAAGCAATTGGGATGAAGTCTGAAAAGACAGGTCTCTTTTGATCCTTGCTTCCTCCCGACTGTATATACCAATCCTTATTTATAATACTTACAAATGCCATGGGGAAACAATTATTTGCAGCAGAACCAGTTCTTAAACACCCTGATCCTGAGGAACCTTTCATCATCCAAGCTGCTGTTAGTGATGTTGCGGTGGGCACAGTCCTCCTAGAAAAAAACCTTAGGGGGGATCTGCAGCCCTACTCCTACACTTCACGAAAGCTTTCATAAACAGAGATAAGATGGGCTGTTTGGGAGAAAGAGGCTTTTGGGGGTGAGATGGTCGTTATTAAATTGGCACCATTTCTTGGAAGGGAGTAAAGTGCCCTTCAAAGTATAGACTGATCATTATTATTATTCAAAATAATTTTCAATTACCTAGAGAAGTCACGGTTGGACCTATCGCTTACACACCAATACCCCACTCACTTTATAGAAAGGGAAGGACAAACACAAACCTGTGGGACTTTGTAGGTGCCTGCTAATGTTGACATCTGGATGGAGCTGTCTCTGCTAGCTCCATCAACAAGAGCCAAAATCTTCTCCTTCCTTCCACAGCTGTAGTTGGGAATATTGGCTTCTCCAGTAGAGAGCATGTCCAGCAAGGCATGTGAAATGCCGAGAGTGTTATAATAGTTGTCATGGATGTTGTAGCCAAGTGTGAGATTGTGCAGGATCTGGAGATTCTCCTTCACCAGTTCAATATTACAAATCATGGGTAGTGTCTTTCCATAGGATGAACTAGTGTGAAACCATGATCATGTTAATATCAGCATCGTCAACTGCAATAACAACAATACTTTTTTCCCCATTTCCCTTTTTTCTCTACAAACTAGCTGAAACATAAGCCAATATTAATCCACAACTAGAGGCAAATGATAGTCACCCATCACCCTTTAATATTGTAGTGTTGAGGATGGGAATAGTCCTCAAAAAGGTTTAACAAATCAGAAACA
Source organism: Azemiops feae (assembly GCA_023970755.1). Lineage (NCBI taxonomy): Eukaryota > Metazoa > Chordata > Lepidosauria > Squamata > Viperidae > Azemiops > Azemiops feae. The sequence continues at coordinate 77,661 of JALGBA010000182.1, read as the reverse complement.
TACAATTATTTTTAGCAGTACTAATATTCATAACCCAGAATAATTCAGTCATTAAAGAAGAACCACCATTAAAGGAAGGAGATTTTTGATAAGTGACCCAGAGAAGCTGTTCTAAAAATAAGTCATCTTCTATTCCTTTAAAAATCAGACATTGCATATCAATTGGTTATAAAGTATGGAAATGGTTGGGCAGAGGAAATTAGAACCATTTCAATCATTACTTTCAGCCAAAGTCAGTATTGCAGTCATGAATTTAGGATTGAACAGAGAGAGGAAAATAATGTGGACTTCTTTCAGGTTTCATTTGCCTCTTGTTTCTACTCTCAGAAAATAAGGCAAAAGGGAGAGGCTTTGTTACTCAAAACGATTCAAAAAAATTATATTCAAATGCAATATAAGAGCAAGTAAAACAAGACGAAAAAGAGAAGAGTGTTATAACTGCAAATAGAGGGAATGAAACTCCATTGCATGACTTACAACCGAATCTGATTAAAAGGAGCCATGTTGAAAGGTAATGTTGCAGGTGTTATTCCTGATGCAGAGATGACTATACCAAGGAGAAGATCTCCTGGCCTATAATAGCTCCATGCCCTTTCTCTATCCTGGTGGTCCAAATTCAGTGGGCACTTCATTCTCAGCTTCCCAGAGAGTGGCTGGGACACAAGCAGCATCAGAAGCAGAAGCAGAAGCAGGAGGTCCATAATTCATGGGGTGGAATCAATCTCCTTCCTCTTTCTAAAAAAGAATTAGAATTCAAAGCACTCTGACAGGGTGGAATATCCAGTGGCTTTCCTGATTTAAACAGAGAAAATAAGATTCACCTGGAAGAGAGAAAAAATATTTTCAAGAGCATAGCTCCTGTCTGTCTTGTAATGTGAACCACAAAAAGCATAACCTGTGATATTTATCCTTTTCTGAGGCAAGATCCCTTCCATGTTGCTTCAGTCTGATGTTTACATCAAAGGCAGTCACTGGAGACATAGGAGAAGAGGTCTCAGAGACAGGGATGGTGATGATTGCAGTGAGAAGGAGCTTCTGCTCTTGGGACCCTGAACTTCTTCCATGTAAGGAGGGGTAGCTGGAGAACAGCACGTTAGAGAAAAGTCACAGATACACGCTGTTATGTCCTGGGACTGCTGAATGACTCAGCAGGCTCAGGAGGCTACAGAAGGCCTGGGCAAACCACGTGGTTGCCCGGGACCAGACAGGCTGTCTCCAGTTTTGTGCGCATGCACAAGGCAGGAGACTAGCCTTGCATTGATTGGCTGACGCTGTCTCTTGCAAGGGAGTATAAAAGGCCCTGGTGCTATTTTGTCTTCTGTTCTGTTCGTGCTACCAATAAAGTGGTTGTGTTGTTACTCCTGCCTTGCCTCAATGCCTTTTCTTCAGAAACAGAACATTGATGACAAAGGTGGGATTCGCTGCAAGCAGAACAACAGGAGAAACTAGGTTGAATTACCAGAGAAGGCCTAAAGCACTGGGAAGTTCGGCGTCTGGAGGGAGCGATTGCCTGCCAGTACAAAAACGCTGGAGGTGAGCTCGGCTTCAAAGGACCCCTTCTCATTCCTCACAGCGAGAGGCATCGAAGAGGCTACAGGCTGTAACGATGTCCAAGCTGGGTCGTCTGTTGGAATTTGATACGTCTCACCCTGAGCGCTGGAGTTCCTACGTGGCTTGAGTGGAAAATTACTTGCAAGTAAATAAGATCCAGGAAGACGGCCTTAAAGCTGCTACATTGCTGTGTGTCTGTGGGCAAGAGACTTTTGATATTGCAGAGAACCTCGTAGCCCCAGCACCACTGAAGTCAATTGTGTATTCTGACTTGAAGAAGATGCTGCGAAAGCACTTCGAACCCAAGCTATCAGTAATTGCTTAGAGGCATGCATTTGAGCAGAGGGACCAGAGGCCTGGTGAGTCTGCTGCCGACTTTGTTGCTGCCTTAAGACAAGCAGCTAGGCAGTACAAGTTCAAGGATCTGGAAGAGAGGCTCCGGGATCACTTGGTTTGCGTACTGCGAAGTCGTGAGTTGCAACAGAAACTTTTTGCAAAAGAAGATGTCTCATTCCAAGATGCTTTAAGAGAGATTGCAGCTGAAGAAGCAGTGGGCGGCACTGTGAAGGCATTGCAGCTCACCAGGAAAACCCCAGCAGCAGTCTCCATCCATCAAGATGTCGCTCGAGAGGAATCCGAAGCAAATCAAGAAGAGGAGGTGGACAGGCTTCAGCATGCTGAAGAGAAGAGGCCTCCAGGGCATAGAGAAAAAGCGACAGGATCCCCTCGGTGTTTCGGTTGTGGAGGACACCACAAGTGAACTGATTGCCGGTTCCGCTCAGCAATCTGCCGGGCATGTGGCAGACAAGGCCACATTGCATCTGCCTGTTTGGGTTGCCAGAAGGAACAGTCTGCAGAAGAATTGCCTCTGAAAGGTACCAAGGTCCCCAGCCAACATAGGGTGGGCTTCTGCGCATCCCATAGGGTTCACAGGCCACTTAAAAAGAAGCTTCACATTGACGTGAAGTTGCAAGGGGTTACCCTTGTCGATGAAGTTGGACACAGGGTCTGCTCTATCAATCATTTCCCTTGACACCTTCAATAAGGTTTGCAACAGAAGTGGCCTACGAGTTAAACTCAGGCCTTCAAACTTAATCCTTACTCACTTCCAGAATTCCAGAGTCAGCGTGAAGGGAGAGGCCACGCTCAGGGTGCAGCGTAGGGGTTTTGAGGGGCTGCTAGATGTGGTGGTAGTTGGGGGTGATCGTATGAGCTTTATTGGACTCGATTGGTTCGAGGCTCTTGGGATACAAGTTACTGAACTTCTCAATCTGCAAACGTCAGGCCTTGCAGAAGTTTGCAGGGAGTTTGCTGATGTGTTCAGTTCAGAGCTTGGCTCGTACAAGGGGCCTCCCATTGCTTTACGTTTAGACTCAGCCATCACACCCATCAGGATCAAGCCCCTTTGCCCTAAAAAACAAAATAGATGCAGAGCTGGACAAGCTGCTCCAGCAGGGCATTTTAGAGCCTGTGGACTCTAGTCCATGGGAAACACCTATAGTTACGCCACTGAAAGCCAATGGAGAAGCCCAGATTTGTGCGGACTATAAATGTACACTTAATAAAGCACTGCAGCAGCATGCCTACCCGGTGCCTGTGGTGAGTCATATTTTGGCCTCCCTCAAAGGGGGGTCAATTTTTGCAAAGCTTGATTTGGCTCAGGCCTATCAACAGTTACCTGTTGATGAGGCAACGGCTGAGGCCCAAACAATAGTGACGCACCGGGGAGCCTTTAAGGTCAAAAGGCTGCAGTTTGGAGTTAATGTAGTCCCTAGATTACCTCTACAGCAGGTAGAGGCAGATCCTGCCCCTGCTCTTCACATTGTCTCCATTCAGGAATTGCCTGAATCTCCCCTCAATGCTAGGGAGGTGGCTGAGGAAATGGCCACTGATCACACGCTTACACGCGTGCTGACATGGGTGTTGTCAGGATGGCCTGACATGTGTCCGGGTGCAGAATTCCAGAGTTTCTGGCAAAGGAAGCACGATCTTTCCACTTTCAAAGGATGAAGGCACTTGTGCCTAACCACCTCTGGTGGCCTGGGCTCGATAAAGAGATCGAGACCCAGGTGCATGGGTGCCAAGTGTGTCAACAGTCAAGGCCAGAAATGCCCCAGGCCCCTGTACATAGGTGGGAGGAGACACAAACCCCTTGGTCGAGGGTACACATCGACTACACTGGGCCCTTTCAGGGGCAATTCTTCCTTCTCCTCGTGGACAGCCATTCCAAGTGGCTAGAGGTTGTTTCTGTCTCCTCCACTACTACTGCTAGGACCATCCAGGTGCTGAGAGGAATCTTCGCCTCACATGGTCTTCCAGATGTCCTTGTCTCAGACAACGGATCCCAATTCACATCTTCTGAATTTCAGGGTTTTCTCCAAGCCAACATGATCCGGCATGCCACATCTGCGCCGTTCCATCCAGCTTCCAATGGCCAAGCTGAGCGGATGGTGTATACTACCAAAGATGCTTTAAAGAGAATCACTCACGGGAACTGGCATCACAGGTTAGCTGACTTTCTTCTTTGTCACCACACCACACTATGCACTGCCACTGGAAAGAGCCCAGCTGAACTCCGCTGGTGTCGCAGACTCATTACTAAGCTGGACAGGTTGCACCCCAACTGGGTGGCTTCACAGGTGTCACAGACACGGGCACCTAGGAGACTACAGGTGGGCGATCCGGTCTGGGCAAGGAACTATGTACCTGGACATCTCTGGGTGACAGCAGTGGTATGCAAGGTCTCTGGGCCGCTGTCATACGAAGTGGCCTTGGATGATGGTCATGTGCTCACATTGACCAACTGCGCTGGAGGCTTCCCAGCCACTCTTCCGCTCCTGGCTCTGCTCTAGGGGGGGAGGAGGTCCACAATTCCAATTGTGGGCCACAGTCTCTCCACGAAGGTGGACCTTCAAATGTTCCTGAAGGGGTTTTTGCCGTGGAGGTGGCTCCTGACTCTGGCACTGGCACCAGGTCTATGGGACATGGCTGTCAATCGGCTACTCAGGCCACTCCAGCTGCTGGTCTTGGGCTCGAAGGACAGTGTTCCCAAGAGGGGTCCATTGTGGATTTGGGGAATTCCACCCCACCACTGGACTTGGGGAATTCCACCCCACCAAGGAACTCTGGTTTGGGTTTAGCGGATCCAGCCAGTCAGCAGCTGGGAGGGTTGCCTGGGTTTTGGGGGCATCAAAGTCCTGGTCTGCCTAGCCTAGCAGGTGAGACGGCATGCCAGGCACAGACGCTGGCTCCAAGAAGGTCAGAGTGGGCCAAGGGTCCACCCAAACATCTAAAGGACTATGTGAGGTTCCTGTCAAGTATAAGGGAGGCTTAATAGTTCTCTAGAACTCAGGACACACTCATAGAAGGGTGTTCTGTTGATAGTATTCACTTACTGTTTTATCCAAGGGGGGAGGGGTGTTATGTCCTGGGACTGCTGAATGACTCAGCAGGCTCAGGAGGCTGCAGAAGGCCTGGGCAAACCACATGGTTGCCCGGGACCAGCCAGGCTGTCTCCAGTTTTGTGCGCATGTGCAAGGCGGGAGACTAGCCTTGCATTGATTGGCTTATGCTGTCCCTTGCAAGGGAGTATAAAAGGCCCTGGTGCCATTTTGTCTTCTGTTCTGTTCGTGCTACCAATAAAGTGGTTGTGTTGTTACTCCTACCTTGCCTCGATGCCTTTTCTTCAGAAACAGAACACACCCCTTGAGGCAATGTTCTGTAGTGGTCTTAGTTCTTCCTGTTAGGACATGTCCAGAAAGTCATGCTGGATGGAGATAGTTCAACAGCCAGGAAAGTGACTTCTGCTGTCCTTCAATGGGGTCTCTTGCCTCCAGAGGCTGCTAGGGAAGGTCACCCAGAGTTATGGAGTTTGGTGCCATTCTAGGTTGGTGACACTTAACTCTATTGCTCCCTGAGCTTTATCTCCATGGAAGCACTCAGTATCCTTGAACCCAGCCTAATGTTAAGAGTTTGGAATTTTCTTTGCAATGAGATCTCCATGTACAGTATTAATCCTAATTTGGAGCTGATTTTATAATTCCTTATAAGTGAAGTGAAATTTTATTTGCCATCTGTTCTAGAAACATCATTTTTTGCATGAGAGCTGGCTAAGAGGCAGGAAAATGACAGCCTGGGATAGCACCATTGGCACAGAGAGAGAAAAGTGTAGAGTGGGTAGAAGTTTTAGTTTCCTTGACACTTTCTGTATTGTCTTTCCATACTGATACAATGAGAGCTATTAAATTTTGTCATTTCTTGGTTTAAATAAAACAATTGTGCTGTTAGGTCTGCAGTTGAGATGGTGCCAGCACCCGCAGTGCGATTGATGGTGTGACCTGATTTCTTGCCACAACCATCCAGGTGTTGCTTTATGTCAGTGGTGGCGAACCTATGGCACGCATGCCAGAGGTGGCACTCAGAGCCCTCTCTGTGGGCACGTGCACCATGCCACAGAGATGCCAACCAACCCTCTTCAACTAGCTGCCCGCTAACTCGCCAAGGTCCCACGTGGCCGGATGCATCCCAGCCTGGCTGGTTTCCCTCCCCCCCATACCATCCCTCCTGGCCTTGCATGCTCTCCTTTTCCTGGGCACGACCCACTGCATTGCCTCCTCAGCTGTTGGCCAGCCGTCCAGCTCAGAGGCGGCTTCTCTGAACTGTTGGTGGCGGGCTGTGGAGCCCCAGAGTGCACCGGTCGAGGGGCCGGCAGGCTGTGGCTGCTGATGGACACTGTCGACCCCCATGCACTCGCTGGCCTCTGTGGCCTGTGACAATGGTGCCCCCACCTTGCCTCACCTTATCCCGCAGGATGAGCCTCCTGCCCACCACCCCACCCACCAGAGACCCCTTGGATCTCCCCCAACCCTGCCCAGCCCCCACAGGTGTCCCTCCCCACAAGCAACATTGAGATGACCACGCCCACATTGGCCATACCCACCCAGTCTGCCATGACCACCACAGCCATGCCCACCCAGTGGGCCACACCCATCTGGCACCTGGCAATAAATAAGTGGGTTTTGGGTTGCAGTTTGGGCACTCGGTCTCTAAAAGGTTCGCCATCACTGCTTTAGGCAGTGGACCTGGTGGCAGTTCCTCTGATTATGTAAATGCACTTGGTGCGGTACAACTCCAAGTGCTTATAGATCGGAGTCCCTGTGTTCTCATTTGTCTTGGTCGATTGTTGATAGATTATGTTTCTTATCTGGAGGGGGGATGTTAATATGAACAGCTTGGCCTAGAAGGGAGAACTGGGGGGTTGAGTGGGAGGGGGAGCTGATGGGATGGGCAGATCCACCCTTACAATGAGGACCATAGGATGACCAATATCCCAGGTCCATCATTTGAAAGTTGTCCCACTGTTTAGTTCCCCACTTCCACTCTCACTGCCTGGCTACCAGATCTTCAGTGGCTCCCATTCTGGCTGTTGCTTTTAAATGCCAGCTTGATATGTATGATGTTGCCTGCCCTGTCTCACTGAAATCTAGTTGTACCCGAACCTACTTTGTGGGTTTCCCTCAGGTGAGAGCCCAGGGAACTGGCGGAGAGGTGGCTGTGGTCATCCATAGTTTGTTACAAGCTTTCAGGAGGCTGCACCTAGACCTGCCTTTTCACCCAAGGTTGGGTGTCTGCAAAAAAATGTTGCCCCAGCCTGCTGAAGTATGTTGTGTGAATGTGGTCCTTACAAGAAGTGTCTCTAACTTATTTCTGTTATAAATGATTGTTCAGCTAGTCCCTCCTAAATTAATATTCAGAATTCACTGACTCATTGGTTCAACCTCCAAAAATAAACCATGAATAAAAGTTGCATATGTGAATTCAGCCATTGGTGAGGTGACCAGGTTAAATGGGTTGTATGGCTATGATCAGAGTCAGTCTGGTGTAATGATCAAGGAATCAGACTAGTAACCAGGAAACCATGAGTTCTAGTCCTGCCTTGGGCACAAAGCCAGCTGGGTAAACCTGGCCCAGCCAATCTCTCAGAGCCCTGGGAAAGAGGCAATGGCAAACCACTTCTGGAAAACTGGGTCACCTATTGTCTTTCTGATAACTTTCAAACACAGCCGGCTGAGGTTATGGGCCTTCCTGAGTCTGGCTACAGTCTTACAAAACCAGCTGAGTGGACTCCTATTTGCTAAACACAGGCAGATTTTTTTTAAAAAAAACTAGTTGCTCTATGTAGAAGCAGCAGGAAAATTCCAATCCTGATCATGACAGCGAGTTTCAAGTCCTCATGAAGGCTGTGGACAGGCCAATGAAGTTGGGGTCTTGGAAGGCCAGGAGGTCTGCAGGAAGTTGATGTCCCTTCCTGTCAAGGACAGGGAGGGCTTGCTGGAAAAGAGGAAGGCAAGTGGAGCCCCCTACACAATCCAGCTCAGGCAGCCTCAGGCATGGTTGGAAAAGGTTTCTTTGAGGGAGGAGTCCTCCTAGCGGATGAGAAGGGTGGGAGAGCAACAGTGACATCACAGCAAGGGGGGTTCCATGCAGTGGGGGGTCCAGTCAAGGCACCCCTTTTGGTTGTCAGCACTGATGGTCAACCAGGAACCCCCACAGGAGGTGAGTCTCAGGCACTTGCAGGCTAGGAGAGCTCATCTGAGTGCAGGGAGTTTGCAATCCTGTTTGCTATTGGCCAACCTCAGCACACCCAGCATTGGTGGCACACCCTCAGTCCTCTTTGCGGGATTCAATTGCTGAGCCCCTGCAAGTGTGTTGTGTGAGTGTCCCACCAGATGGTTGAGCTGAGTGAATCAAACTCAGGGGCAGTGCAAGGTGAAAAAGTTTGTCTCTTCCAGCATTTTTTGTGTCCTTTATTGAAGAGATGTGAGTTTTGGGGGGGAACAAGGGGGGGGGAGTCAAAGCCAGAGAAAGGTTTCAGGAAGCTCATCAGAGCTTTGCAGTCTCCCAACAGCCTGAGGATCAGGCTGGAAAGCTTCAAAAGCAGCCGCCATTTCTACAAGGACTTGTCAGAGTATTGCAAATGGTGTCCACTTCCGGCAGGCCTGAGGATCAGGCCCAAGCACTGCAGGGTTCCCTTGGGGCAGGATCGAAGGGGAAGAGGCTTCCAGCCAGAGGGAAAGATGTTACCCAGCCACATCTGGAAGGCCGCAGGACCACCAACACTTCTATACATTAAAGAGGGGCTTGGTGGAGGCACAAGGGAGTCAAGGTGGGGCTGAAGAAAGAGCTCACATTTGAGGAAAGGAGATGGCAAAGGGGACTCTTTTGGGGGGGGGTGATCCCAGCAGGCAGCAACTCGTCTGCATTGGCATTCAGCTCTTATTTTCCCCCAGGGTGGCACACTTTGATGTGAAGGAAGACAGACAGCCCAGATCTTGAGTGGGGAGGGAAGTCCAAAGTTTTAAATCTTCCAGTAATGCTTTTTGCCTAAAGCCAAGTTCTCCACCAGGAAAGATTTCCATTTTGGGCCTCCCAGGTCAGAGAGAGAAGCGAACTGCAGCTGATTCCATCTGTCTCTGCCCAAAGTCTCCCCTGGAGGATTCGGCCAAAGAGCAGAGCTGAAACTTTGAGAATAATAATAATAATAATTCTCCCTCTCACCAGAGATCCCCGGCTAATTCAACTAGTTCTTGGACTCAACGTTTGTTGGGCACTTCTCTGGAGAGAAATGAAAGGGGAATAATCCCCATTGGATTTAAAATGATAGGGCAGAGCTAGAATTAAATCAGTCAGCAACAATTGAGAGGTTGGAAATCTCCATGCTTCAAATTGGCCCCAGAGGGAATAAACGGCACCTGTGGCGGAAGAAAAACAAATCTAATATTTGTTGGCATAGCGGTTAAAGAGAAAACCCTGGGGACCACTTAATGCCTGAACATGTCACAGAACTGGAATAGCTTCCTACTGAGTTAAAAACAAACTTTATTTTATTTTGAAAGTTAATGTTGAAGGAGAGCAATAGAAAGAGACTGATGCAATAGTGTGACCAGGATAAAATAAAAAATAAAAAAATCTGCTAGTTAAAAACTAGTCATCAGGACTTGACATAGTTTAAAAAAAAATCACACCCAGAGAATGAGAGAGAGAGAGAGAGATAGAGAGAGAGATGAGAGAAATAAAGGATGTCTTTCACCCCACGTCAGGAAGAAAGGGAGGGAAAGGACCCATGTTCCACTGCCACTCCCTTCCACACATTGGGCACTGAGGGGAAAAAGCAAAGCCCAGACTTGTCACGTTGCCCATAGAAAAGGCTCAGGAAGGAGGAGGGGAACTGGGGGAACCCTTCACACACCCCATTTTGAGAAGAGACTAAGGTGGATTATGGGCTTTGGAGTTGCATTTCAGAGGGAAATGCAGCCAAGGGGGGTTTGTGAAGCTCTGGTTCCTCTTTGTGTGTTTCCAGGAAAGGCTCCTGTCGGGGAGAAGCCATGCAGGGCCTTTGTCTCCGAAGGGGGATCCTGCTTTGCTGGGGAGGGAAAGGTGAGGGGGGTCTCCCTGGAGGGACCCTCTGGGGCTCTGAGGAAGGGGCATCCTGGGAGGCCCTTGTGGCCTCCAAAGTCCCTCCGGCCGGGCTCTCCTGGGCAGCCGCTGCCCCCCACTTGTCCAAGCCCCCCCGGAGGAGAAGCTCTTCATTGCAGCCATTTCTGGGTGGGGGGGGAAGGCCCTTCCAGGACTTCGGCCTCCCCTCCCTCTGTATTTCTGCCAGTTTTTGCCTCTTTCTCATCACACGAAAAACTTTCTAATTTTCTATCCTTATTGGATATTTCCCCCCCCCTTTGTCTTTGCTCATTCAAACTCTTCTCCATGAGTCTGATTGGTGGCTGAGTTCCCAGGCAACCATTGTCTCTTCCCTCCTGCTTGATTGGCTGCTGCTGGGTTGCCACGATGACAGGGGCAGGCCAGGACTAGAGGCAGCCAGGAGGGAGACAGAGGGGTGGGGCTTTTGTCTATGGCTGACGTTCTGTTCTTTGCGTTGGTAAGGCATTGAATAGACCAAGCATTAAACAAGTGCTTCTTTATTAGTTTCAAACAAAACAGAACAGAGCTCACTGGCTCCACCCCTTTTATACAAGGAGCCCAGGGATTTGTAAACCAATGGCTGCACGTCTCTTTTCCCACGCAGAACATTCTTCCCGGGCTTTCAGACACCAAGTCTAGCTAGCAGGCCATGTGGTCTGCTAGCATCTTTGGTGCAACGCCTTGCACCTGCTGTCTCAACAAAGCTCAGTACATTACACCCCTCCCCCCTGGTTTGGAAGTATAACGTACCCATTAAAATAATAATTACTGCCTCCAGTGGAGACTTCCAAAACACTCAAACATCCTAGGGCCTAATAACAACACCCTAGGACCTCTCTAGGACGTGGCGATGCCGCATGTAGTGCAGGACATCGTAATCCTTACAAGGACATTCTTTAGAGTGTGTTCTGAATTCTAGGCTTTCGCTGACAGAACCCTCACGTAGTCCTGCAAGAATTTTGGGGGCCCTCTGGCCTGCTCTGATCTTCTCAGAGGTGCAGCGAGTGCCCGGCCTGCAAGCTTGCCCACCGGGCTTGGCAGACTGGGGCTTAGGGACCTGCCTAATGTGGTCGGAATTGGAGCATGCAGGCTGGCCAGTTGGCTCAACTCTGCATGCCGGTTTGGGGTGGAATTCCCCGGAGGGGTGGTATTTCCCTGATTGGCATTCTGCCATGGGGTGGAATTCCCCAGAGGGGTGGTATTCCCCTGATTGGCATAAGTAGCCGGTTGGGAGCGATGTCCCGTAGGTGTGAAACCCACCATTGGAGTGGCTTGGAAAGCCGATTGCGAGCAATGTCCCATGGACGTGGTGCCCAAGTCAGGAGCCGCCTCGATGGCAAACCCCTCTTTAGATAATTGCAGTGATCTGCTGTCACAGCGTGGTTGATCTTCCCGATCAGGATCGAGAGCTTCCTCCCCCCTGAGAGCAGAGCAAGGAGCGGAAGAGTGGCTTGGCAACCTCCAACGAAGCTGGTCAATGTGCCATCTCAGCACGTGACCATCCTCCAATGCCACTTCGTATGAACCCTGTAAACCACAGCTACCACCCACAGAGGGCCTTGACCGTAGTTTCGGGTCCAAACTGGATCACCCACGTTCAATCCCCTCAGTGCCCACAGCTGTGACACCTGTGATGCAACCCGGTCTGGGTGCAATCTATCAAGCTTGGTAATAAGGCGGTGACCCCATCGGAGCTCGGCAGGGCTCTTGCCCGTAGAGGTGCATGGAGTGGTGCAGTGGCAGAGAAGAAAATCTGCCAACCGGTGATGCCAGTTGCCATGCGTGATTCTTTTTAAGGAGTCTTTTGTTGTCCGCACCATACGTTCCACTTGGCCATTTGAAGCTGGGTGGAACGGTGCCGACGTAGCATGTCGAATTAAATTCGCCCGAAGGAAGGATTGGAATTCCGATGAAGTAAATTGAGCTCCATTGTCAGAGACAATTATGTCTGGAAGGCCGTGAGTGGCAAAAATGCTGCGAAGCACCCTGATGGTAATAGTGGTGGTCTCAGCGGACACTGGAACTACTTTCAGCCACTTAGAGTGACTGTCCACCGCAATGAGGAAGAGCTGCCCCTGAAAGGGACCAGTGTAGTCGATATGGATCCTCGACCAAGGAGCATGTGTTGTTTCCCACCTGTGGACGGGAGCTTGGGGCATTTCTGGCCTGGACTGCTGGCAAATATTTGGACCTGGGCTTCGATGACTTATCGAGCCCTGGCCACCAAAGGTAGCTGCGTGCAAGCACCTTCATGCAGACTATTCTTGGATGTCCCTCATGCAGAGAAACAAGGACTCTAGTCCTCAGTGAGGTCGGGATTACTATACTCCCCCACAGTATACAACCCTTAAAGGTGGATAGCTCATGCTTCTGTTTCCAGAAACTCTGGAATTCCGTGCCAGGACATGTGTCTGGCCATCCCGTGAGCACCCAGCTCAACATGCGTGTTAGCGTGTTGTCGGTAGCTGTTTCTGCAGCTACATCCCCTGCATGGAGAGGGGACTCCGGCAAATCTTGAATAGACCGGATGTGGTTGGCTGGTGCAGGATCAGGCTCTGTTTGTTTTAAAGGCAATCTACTAAGGCCGTCTGCGTGGCCCATTTCTTTGCCCGGTTTGTGAATCAGGCAATAGTCGTAAGCAGAAAGGAATATTGGCTATCTCAACATTCTAGGAGAGATGATTTCGGGTGTCTGCTTGTTCGTGGTGAACAACCCCAGAAGCGGCTTTTGGTCAGTGAAGACCATAAAATGGTGGCTATACAAGAAGTCGTGGAACTTCTTGATGCCAGCCACGATTGCCAACGCTTCCTTATCTATTTGAGCATAGTTTCGCTCAGCAGCAGACAAAGTCCTTGAATAGTATGCTATAGGGACTTGTGTCCCATTAGCCCTAAGGTGACTTAGGACAGCCCCAATCCCATACGGGGATCCATCACAAGCTATGCTAATTGGCAATTGCTTGTTAAAATGAGCCAACACTGCATTGGAAGATAGCAAAGCTTTGACCTCTGCAACACTCTTTTCGTGGACCCTTGTCCACTTCCAAAGGGCCTGTTTATCCAAGAGCTGGTGTAACGGCTCTGCCACTGCGGCCTTGTGGGGAAGGAAGGCATGGTAGAAATTTAGAAGTCCCAGGAAGGCTTGCAGCTCTCCCTTTGTTTTGGGACTGGGCGCCTGCTGAATGGCTTTCAGCTTTGATTCAGCCGGATGGATGCCTTCGGCATCAATTCTAAACCCCAAGAATTCAGTGGAAGTGACTCCAATCTTACACTTCTCTTGTTTGAGCTTCAGCCCTGCTTCGCGGAAACGCTGCAAAATGGCCTGAAGCCTGTCAGCTAAGTTTTCAACTGACTCCCCTGCAATGAGGACATCATTGAAGTATGGGCAGACCCCTGGAATGTTACCGAGCGTGCGTTCCATCACGCTCTGAAATATGCCAGGGGCTACATTCACTCCAAACTGTAACCTTCGAACCTTGAAGGCTCCCCGGTGAGTTAGCGTTTGACCTTTGCAGCAGCACGATCCCACCTTTGTTGCCAATGTTCTGTTCTTTGCGTTGGTAAGGCATTGAATAGACCAAGCATTAAACAAGTGCTTCTTTATTAGTTTCAAACAAAACAGAACAGAGCTCACTGGCTCCACCCCTTTTATACAAGGAGCCTGGGGATTTGTAAACCAGTGGCTGCACGTCTCTTTTCCCACGCAGAACATTCTTCCCAGGCTTTCAGACACCAAGTCTAGCTAGCAGGCCACGTGGTCTGCTAGCATCTTTGGTGCAACGCCTTGCACCTGCTGTCTCAACAAAGCTCAGTACATTACAGCTGAGATGTGCCCAGCTTGCTAAAAATAATGCAGAAATGCCTGCAAAAACCTGGATGGCCTAAACATGAGCTGTGAACTTCACCGGTTAATTCAGTTGATGACTCCACCCAGCTCAGGAAAGAGGGTTTCTCCCCAATCCAGGTTAAGGAGAGCACACGCTTCCATGATGGTCAGTGGAGTTTGGTATATATAGGGTTTCCTGCCTGAGCAGGGGGCTGGACTAGATGACCTCCAAAGTCCCTTCCAGCTATCTTCTATTCTATCCAATTTCACTGCATCTTCCTCCTTTTTATATGTTTTTAGTTTCCATTTCATAGACATTTTCATTTCACAAAAGGAAAGCTTTCACATTTGTTCAAAAATGAATTGTAAAATATAAGTGCTTTCAACTAATGCCAAAATTAATCTTAATACAAAGTGTTTTCTATTTCAGCTTTCTAATTTCTATAAGCTCTTTATCCACACTATATCCTTTAATGTCAGGGGTTAATCTCAGAGGTTGCCACAAAGAAGAGGGGGTCAAGCTATTCTCCACAGAATCTGGAAGGACAAGAAGCAATGGATGGAAACTAATCAAAGAGAGAAGCAACCTGGAACTAAGGAGAAATTTCCTGTTAGAACAATTAACCAGTGGAACAACCTGCCTCCAGAAGCTGTGAATGCTCCAACACTGGAAGTTCTTAAGAAGAGATTGGACAACCACTTTTCTGAAATGGTATATAAACCAAGGATAACCACAGCCACCCCTACTCCACTTCCCTGGGCTCACACCTGAGGGAAACCCACAAAGTAAATGGCCACATTTGGAACTGAGGAGAGGTTAAATGCCCTCAGGGCACAAATAGGCTTCAGTGAGACATGGCAGGTAACAGCAGAAACAAAAGAAGCCATGTTACACATCCCCTTGGCATTCAAAAACAACAGCCGGTACCTGGAGCCACCAAAGATCTGGTAGCCAGGCATTGAGAGCGGAAAGTGAAGACCTTACAGTGGGACAACTTTCAGCTAATAGAGTTAGGATATTGGTCATCCTATGCTCCTCATTGTAAGGATGGACCTGCCCATTCCATCAGCTCCCCCTGTCACTCAAACCCCCAGTTCTCCCTTCTAGGCCAAGCTGTCCATAATAACATCCCCCCTCCAGATGAGAAACATAATCCATCAACAATCGACCAAGATAAACCAGAACACAGAGACTCTGAACTGTACATCTGAAGCACTTGGATGTCTTCTGGGGTGGAGTTTCAAGCAAAACCTCAGAGATGGGAATGTCACAGGTGTCGCACCACACCAAGTGCATCTACACAACCAGAGGAACTGCCACAGGGTCCCCCTAAACCAACTTCTGGGTGGTTGTGACAAGAAACCAGGTCACACCATCCACCGCTGCCACCATCTCAGCTGCAGACCACACAGCACAATTTTATTACTTAAACCAAGAAAATTTAATGGCTCTCATAGTATCAGTATGGAAAGACAACACCGAAAGTGTCAAGGAAACTAAAACAAAAACTTCTATCCACTCTACAATTTTCTCTCTCTTAGCCAATGATGCGATCCATGTGCTGTCACTTTCCTGCCTCTTAGTCAGCTCTCATGCAAAAATTGATATTCCTAGAACAGATGGCAAATAAAATTTAACTTCAGTTATAAGGAATTATAAAATCAGCTCCAATTTAAGATTAATATATGGAGATCTCATTAAAAATGAGGAGGACATGTTACTCTCTACAAAGCACCAGAGGGCAACACAGAAACAATGGCTGGAAACTGATCAAAGAGAGAAGCAACCTGGAATTAAGGAGAAACTTCCTGACAGTGAGGACTATTAACCTGTGGAACAGCTTGCCTCCAGAAATCATGGGTGCTCCATCACTGGAGATTTTTAAGGCTAGACAGTCACTTGTCTGAAATGGTATAGGTTCTCCTGCTTGAGCAGGGGGCTGGATTAGAAGACCTCCTAGGTCCCTTCCAGCTCTATTCTATTGTATTCTTATTCTAAAAGAAAATCCCAGACAGGCCCTACTCTTAATATTAGGCTGGGTTCAAGGATACTGAGTGCTTCCATGGCGTTAGAGCACAGGGATCACTATGGTTAAGTGTCACCAACCTAGAGTGGCACCAAACTCCATAACTCTGGGTGACCTTCCCTAGCAGCCTCTGGAGGCAAGAGACCCCATTGAAGGACAGCAGAAGTCACTTTCCTGGCTGTTGAACTATCTCCATCCAGCATGACTTTCTGGACGTGTCCTAACAGGAATGACTAAGACCACTACAGAACACTACCCCAAGGGGTGTGTCTGTGACTTTTCTCTAACGTGCTTTTCTCCAGCTACCCCTCCTTACATGGAAGAAGTTCAGGGTCCCAAGAGCAGAAGCTCCTTCTCACTGCAATCATCACCATCCCTGTCTCTGAGACCTCTTCTCCTATGTCTCCAGTGACTGCCTTTGATGTAAACATCAGAGTGAAGCAACATGGAAGGGATCTTGCATCAGAAAAGGATAAATATCACAGGTTATGCTTTTTGTGGCTCACATTACAGGACAGACAGGAGCTGTGCTCTTGAATATATTTTTTCTCTCTTTCAGGTGAATCTTGGTTTCTCTGTTTGAATCAGGAAAGCCACTGGATATTCCACCCTGTCAGAGTGCTTTGAATTCTAATTCTATTTTTAGAAAGAGGAAGGAGATTGATCCTGCCCCATGAATTATGGACCTCCTGATTCTGATTCTGATGCTGCTGCTTGCCCAGCCACTCTCTGGGAAGCTGAGAATGAAGTGCCCACTGAATTTGGACCACCAGGATGGAGAAAAGCCATGGAGCTATTATAGGCCAGGAGATCTTCTCATTGGTATAGTCATCTCTCCATCAAAAATAGCACCTGCAACATTACCTTTCAACATGGCTCCTTCTAGTCAGATTCAGTTGTAAGTCATGCGATGGAGTTTCATTCCCTCCATTTGCAGTTCTAACACTCTTCTTTTTTTCTTCTTGTTTTACTTACTCTTAGATTGCAGGATCTGACAAATTTTTTGAATCCTTTTGATTAACACAGCCTCTCTCTTTTCCTTATTTTCTGAGAATAGAAACATGAGGCAAATGAAACCTGAAAGAAGTCCACATTATTTTCCTCTCTCTGTTCAATCCTAAATTCATGACTGGAATACTGACTTTGGTTGAAAGTAATGATTGAAATGGTTCTAATTTCCTCTTCCCAACCATTTCCATATTTGTATAATTGACTGATATGCAATGTCTGATTTTTCAAGAAATAGAAGATGACTTGTTTTTAGAACAGCTTCTCTGGGTCACTTATCAAAAATCTCCTTCCTTTAATGGTGGTTCTTCTTTAAAGACTGCATTATTCTGGGCTATGAATATTAGTACAAAATAATTGTATGTTTCTTTTTGAGGACTATCCCCATCCTCAACACTAACATTATTATAGGGTGATGGGTGACTATCATTTGCCTGTAGTTTTGGATCACTATTGGCTTATGTTTCAGCTAGTTTGTAGAGAAAAAAGATGATTAAATGGAAAAAAAATATTGTTGTTGTTGTTGCTCTTGATGATGCAAATATTAACATGATCATGGTTTTACACTAGTTTATCCTCTGGAAAGCTAGTATTACTACCCATGATTTGCAATATTGAACTGCTGAAGGAGAATCTCCAGCTCCTGAACAATCTCACACTTGGCTACAACATCCATGACAACTATGATAACACCCTCGGCACTTCAGATTTCTTGCTGGACATGCTCTCTACTGGAGAAGCCAATGTTCCAAACTACAGCTGTGGAAGGAAGGAGAAGCTTTTGGCTCTTGTTGATGGAACTGACAGAGACAGCTCCATCCAGATGTCAACATTAGCAGGCACCTACAAAGTCCCACAGGTTTGTGTTTGTCCTTCCCTTTCTGTAAAGTGAGTGGGGTGTTGGTGTGTAAGCGATAGATCCAATGTTTCTTCTCTAGGTAATTCAAGATTATTTTGAATAATAATAATGATCAGTCTATACTTTAAAAGACACATTACTCTCTTCCAAGAAATGGTGCCAAGTTAATAATGCAAATCTCACCACAAAAGCCTCTTTCTCCCAAACAGCCCATCTCCTCTCTGTTTCCGAAAGCTTTCATGAAGTGTAGGCCCCGGGGTGCAGATCCCCCCTAAGGTTTTTTTGTAGGAGGACTGTGCCCACCGCAACATCACTACCATCAGCTTGGATGATGAAAGGTTCCTCAGGATCAGGGTGTTTAAGAACTGGTTCTTCTGCAAATAATCTTTACACCCTGGCATTTGTAAATGTTATAAATAAAGATTGAGATATACAGTCGGGAGGAAGCAAGGATCAAAAGGGACCTGTCTTTTCATGACATCATCTGAATTGCTTAGAGGCTTCTGCTGCACACTTGTGAAGGCGAGGAGAGGCTTTCTGTCCAATCAAAGGATTTTCTGTACAATAGGAATATGCAGTACTGATCGAAAACTCACATTTTTTTACATGGTCTTAGCCAAAATAATGATATTCTCAATCATGAACAAATCTCAGATTTTTAAACAGAGTCCTATGGGATTACCTTTCTTACTGATGATAAAACATATATATGTATTATGAAACTTTAGGGGCCACTAACATTAACCAACCAATTTATTAAAAATCTACAAATATGTTAGGCAACGTATCAACTATTTTTTGCCCTAAAATTCTCATGATCAAATTCATCGTAAAAGCTTTGAAGAGCAATATGGCCTCTGGACAGCATTTTCTACCAGCTGAACAATTCAAGAAATATCCCAACTGGTGGGACCCTCCATTGAAAGATACATTTACACATATAAATAATATCCGCCATACCCATTTGGATCAAAGATGGCAATTGTAATTCCTATATATAAAAAAGGGAATAAAAAGGACCCTAGCAATTCCAATTCTCTAACAGATATTGTGACTAAAATATATGCAAACTTCCACTTGAAAAGAATTGATAGTAGGTGGATGAAAAGTGCATTCCTTGTAGAAGAACCAGCAGTCTTTAGACAGATTTAATCCACTCTTGACAATTCTTTTGTCTTGAACCATCTAACTATAAAAATATCAATCAGAGGAAATAATGGTTTGCTACCTTTATAGCATTTGACACAGTAAGCAAAGAAATATTATGGAAGAAATTTACTGACCTTAAAATGGAGCTCAGAATGTTGACCATGCTCAAAGCCCTTTCTACAAGCACAATTAATGAGTGGAACGGCTTGCCTCATAAAGTTGTGGGTGCTCCATTAATGGAGATTTTAAAAAAGAGGCTGAACATTCATTTTGTCTGGATTGGTATAGGATCTCTTGCTATGGGCAGGGGGTTGGACTAGAAAACCTCCATGGTCCCTTCCATCCCATTTTTGTTCATTTCTTTGAGAGTGTGTTTGGGGCTCAATGGAGCCATGAGAAGTAGGATTGATACGTACCAAAAGGTAAGACAAAGGTGTTGCCAATATGACATTTGGGTTGCATGTGCTGTTAAGAGGACCTGGGCTCCTATTCTCAAAATAATTATCTGATTATGGATGAGTCAAAGTCAAAAGTTATGGTCTTTGGAAAATGACAGCAATGCCATATAGGGCTAATCAATGAGGAGGCAACAGAGCAAGTTCACACCTTTCCTTACCTGGGGGAACTTTTCTCTGGGACTGGATCTGGGCTCCCTCAACTTCAAAGGAGCTCATTTAGAAGGCATAAGTGAATGCACTATTTAAAAAAAAAATCATAGGTATGCGGCTTCCTTAGACTGAATTATTAAATACAAAATACCAACGTTACCATTATGCACTTATATTGAGCTGAAATTTGGGATTCAATTTATATCACTACTAGAACAAATCCGATCACATCATCTGAGAAGTATCTTGAGGGTGGATAAAAGGACTTCAGCTGCTGCCCTCAGCAGAATTGGGAATTTATACAATTTATAAAATTGGGACATATAATTATTTTGAATAAAATTAATGATATGGAAACAGATAAGAGTCCCCAAACGCTATTAGAACAAACAAATTTCATTTAAAACATTCTTGATTTGATATTAGGAACTGACTTTTTTGCCACTCAAGAAAAGCCTAAAAACATGCTGCACAAAGAATCCAAGATGGTCAAAATAGACAAAAGTAGGGCCATCTTCAGTAAGGCTGGCACACTGAAAGGCATCAGCTGCTACAAATGTAACTTCCAAGTATTATATCTTCCAAACTCCTTACAATGAATATACTTGTATTTGTAGAGCTCCAGAAACAGAAGATGTAATACACCTATTATTTTAATGTCAATTATTTAAGAAAGAGGGAGATCAATATCTTGGATTGCACTTTGAAGAAACAATCTAATGGGATCCTAATATTTAAAAAATGTATGTCCTCTGTGCTCAGAATTCAAAAATTATATATAATAAAGCCCTTTTCAGAAGGAAATTATGGTCTGATTGTGGTAAATTCTGAGGTTATAAAGAAATACTATTTTCATTCTTTATACTTATTCTATTGTACTGATTTTTCTAAATTCTGTTTTTACATGCAGTCTTGTTAATGTTCTGTGTTTTATATTCTGTATCTTGATATGGCCAAATGACTAATCAACAGGAAATGTTCTAATATGTGCATGAGAAAAAAGTTGCATTCATTAAAAGCTAAAAAATGGGATTTGGTAGGACCCCAAATATAACACAGAATTCTTCATTGTTTTTTCAGGTCAGTGATAACATTGTTTCAGAGGCTCTGAGTGATAAAAGTCACTTCCCTTTTTTCCATCCGATGTTCCCCAAAGAAGGGATCACGTATCCAGCAATTGTCCAAATTCTTCTCCATTTTGGATGGACCCTGATTGGTCTTTTTACTTCAGACACAGAGAAGGGAGAGAATTTCATGAGGACTTTTACTCCTATGCTTGTCAAAAATAGAATTTGTGTTGTTATATCACAACGATTCTCAATGACTGGACGTACCGCATTCCTCAGGGATGTCCTGTCTAAGTGGAGACAAGTCAACGTCTTTGTTCACTTCATCGAATATGATTCCATTTGGGACAGAATTCTTCCCTTCCATTCAGCACTTGAAGGTTTGCCAGGACCCATTGAAGGGAAAGTCTGGATCATGACAATGGCTGGAGTATATTTCGTGGAAAAGGATTGGCGTCTCAAGCACATCCATAGTATTTGGACCTTTCCCTTTCAGTGGAAAAAGAGTTGGGAAAACGATAATGCCTATAAAACAGATTTCTTTGTGGAACCTGAATTTCAAGCTGACTATTTTCACTGTTCTGTTTCAAAACACACCTTTTCTGTCAAAGGCCGGAGAAGATGCAGCCAGAAAGCACCAGTGGAGACCCAAGATGAAAAGAATAGGAGGGAGGTCGCAAATGACAGTGTTACTTATAGCATCATTAAAATTCTGGCCCATGCCTTAAATGCTGCATCCAAACCCCAGAGGAGAAGGAAGAAGGGTGAAGAGAGGTTGGGGGCTCCAAGGATGCAGCCATGGAAGGTTAACTAAATTCTTTTCAGGGTCTTTTGTGCTCTCTGGGCTTGGTGGTTTAAGATCTTAAGCTTCTGTACAACATATTCTATTCTATTCTATTCTATTCTATTCTATTCTATTCTATTCTATTCTATTCTATTCTATTCTATTCTATTCTATTCTATTCTATTCTATTCTATTCTATTCTATTCTATTCTATTCTATTCCAACACGGCTCTTCTGCTTAATGTCTTTCCTCAAGGCTTAAAGCAGCACCTTTGATCTCTTCGTCTCCTTCTTTGTCCTTGACTAAAGCTGATGAAAATTTTGTGCAGTGTCTTCTCCAAGTGTGGTGCCTGCAAGATGACTTGGTATCATTCCACTGGGTCATTAATGACATAATCGACAAATTAATAAAATGGTTATTATCATAACATTAAAAGGTTACTACTATTTTATTATAATTAGTAACCATTCTACACATAGAGTAATGTGAAAAAAAAACTACAAATGAAATATTAATACAGATTATAGCTGCCATTCATTACATTCACACAATCATGTATCAAGTCCTGGATGCTAACAATTAGTTTCCTATTGAATTTTACTCATGAACCTCTCTCTAACACAAAATCATATTTTTATTTTCTGGAAGCTGTAAGGCCCTGCCTCAGCTGAATCTCTCAGGAAAGCAGAACTCTTGAAACTGGCATCGTTTGAAAATCAGTAATAGCAAGAGAAGACAGGCAGAATCTGAAGTTCCTGGGTGAAATTGTTAGGCTAAACCCCATTGTTCAAAACCCCTCCCAACTGCCCAGTCCATAGGAGCCAATCCAGAGGTGCAAAGAGGTTGTAAGAACTCCAGACAGAAACTGTGGTAAGATGTTCCCAGGCATCTCTTCCTTGGTGAGGTGAGGCAGATGACCTCGGGCAGTGGAACCGAGTCAACAAAGCAAAGCTAAACACATCACAGGAGAGCTCCAAAGGTCCCCCCTCCCATCAGGATGGCAGCATCCTGATAGGGATCTATAAGGACCCGCATCTACATGGAGGGAAGTGTGTAGTGGGGTGCTCCAGGGCTCTGTTCTGGGCCCAGTGCTCTTCAACATCTTCATCAACATCTTCATCAACGATTTGGACAAGGGGATAGATGGGGAACTCATCAAATTTGCAGACGACACCAAGCTGGCAGGAATAGCCAACACTCCAGAAGACAGGCTTAAGATACAGGAGGATCTGGACAGACTTGAACACTGGGCACTATCTAACAAAATGAAATTCAATGGTGAAAAAAGCAAGGTTCTACATTTACGCAAGAAAAAACAAATGTACAGCTATAGTATAGAGGGTATCTTGCTCAATAGTAGTAACTGTGAGAGGGACTTTGGAGTCCTAGTGGACAATCACTTAAATATGAGCCAGCAGTGTGCTGCAGCTGCCAAAAAGGCCAACACAGTGCTAGGCTGCATTAACAGAGGGATAGAATCAAGATCACGTGAAGTGTTAATACCACTTTACAATGCCTTGGTAAGGCCACACTTGGAATACTGCATCCAGTTTTGGTCCCCATGATGTAAAAAAGATGTTGAGACTCTAGAAAGAGTACAGAGAAGAGCAACAAAGATGATTAGGGGACTGGAGGCTAAAGCATATAAGGAATGGCTGCTGGAATTGGATATGTCTAGTTTAATGAAGAGAAGGACGAGGGAGAACATGATAGCAGTGCTCCAATATCTCAGAGGCTGCCACAAAGAACAGGGAGTGAAGCTATTCTCCAAAGCGCCTGAAGGCAGGACAAGAAGCAATGGATGGAAACTAATCAAGGAGAGAAGCAACCTAGAACTAAGGAGAAACTTCCTGACAGTTAGAACAATTAACCAGTGGAACAACCTGCCTCCAGAAGCGGTGAATGCTCCAACACTGGAAATTTTTAAGAAGAGACTGGACAGCCATTTGTCTGAAATGGTATAGGGTTTCCTGCCTGAGCAGGGGGTTGGACTAGATCAGGGCTTTTCAACCTGTGGTATGCGTACCACTTGTGGTACATTAACAAGTGGCAGGTGGTACGCAGCCTTGCCTAGCCAAGTGTAGTGGGGGAGGGAATGAGCCAGCACAGGCAAGGACTTACAGTGAGAGAGTCCTCTGGACCTGCAGAGTGGGTGGGGCGAGAGAAAGGCCCCAGGCTCACTTCTGGCTCACCCTCCCCCATGAGAAAGGAGGAGGAGGGGGGCAGAGACAGAGGCTATAAAAGGAGGCAGTTTGGGCAGGAGAGGGAGAGAGAAAAAAAGAAGCAGCCTTGGGAGGAGGCCGAGTCAGCTCTACCTGCACCGAAGGAGGAGGGTGGGGGAGAGGAGATCAAATCAAGCAGGCCGGCCATGAACTGATTTGCAACTGCTGTGGCAGCCACCTATGCTGGCAGCAGCAAACAGGCAAGAAATGCAGTGGGGGAGGGGTCGCCCTCCAAGAGGAATGAAAAAAGGTAGCAATGGCTGGAGGTGAGGCACGGAGGAGGGAGGGAGATGGAGAGTAGAAGGATTCTTATGTGCTTTTGTGACTTTGAAGTTCTGGGATTTGTGCAATGTGGGCTTTGTGTTCTTAAGGAGTGTTTGGCAATTTCTATTTGGCTGATGGCTGATGGCTGGTGTTAGCTTCTATTGCTCTGCTATTGTTAGCTGTAAGTTTTGCCGCAAGGGATTTTGAAGTATTTTTCTCCTGAATGGATTTTGTCTGTAGATTCCTTTACTTATGAATGGAGCCATTTGGGGAGGCTGCCTTAGCCAGCAGCCAATACTTACTACATTTTTTTTCTTCCTTACTTTCCTTTCTAGCCAGTAGCTAATTCTTAAAGGGGAATGTGCCTTTTTAAGCTAGTTCACTCAGCAGTTTGTCTTTTCTGTTTCTGGAGGCTTTTCCTTGTTTGATGAATATATGGAAGAGAAAAAATATGGGGGGGGGTCAAATTCTTCCTTCAGAAGGAGGTGGGCATGAGAAAGAGGGAGGGAGGGAAGTCCCGCCTTAGCACTTGGCCACCAGCAGCCCTGCCATTGACTTTACTTGTCAAAAGGTTGCAAAAGGGGATCACATGACCCTGGGACACTGTGACCATCGTAAATATGAATCAGTTGCCAAGCATCCAAATATAAATCACATGACCCTGGGCATGCTGTGATGGTCATAAGTGTGAAAATGGTCATAAAGTCATTTTTCAGTGCAATTGCAACTTTGAACAGGTTTTTTTTTTTGGGTCTCAGTTTTTGACACCTTGCTAGGTGGTAGCTCCGAATATGCCATTCCTAAAGTGGACATCGTGAAAAGGTTAAAAGCCCTGACCTAGATGACCCTCCAAAGTCCCTTCCAACATTATTATTATTATTATTATTATATTATTATTATTGATTTATTATTATTATTATTATTATGATTATTATATTATTATTATTATTATTATTATTATTATTATTGTTTATTATTATTATTATTATTATTATCATCATCATCAATCATCCTCATCATCATCACTCATCATCGTTATTATTATTATTATTATTATTATTATTATTATTATTATTATTATTATTATTATTATTATTATTATTATTATTATTATTATTATTATTATTATTACTATTGACCTGAGAGAAGCTGGGAATTTTTTAAGGAGACCAAAATAACTTTGTCCAAGTGTTATTATAATTTGCATCACAAAATCATGATTTATCTACTTCCTTTAATAATGAAAATATAGAAGAAACAATGACCAAGGTCTAATTGTTTTTCATAACTCCCCAATTTTACCAGTGATATTAATATTTATTTGAGTACAATTTTTGAGACAGTTGTATCCATTTAATTATCTCATACCATCCAGCACTCAATTAACTAGATTCCCATTCATTACATCATCAAGCATTTTGTTATCTTTGCTAAAAACAAGTTATACCACCAGCATTCACACAATTTGTTAAGGAAGTATAACGATATGTGTGAATAAGTTTGGAGGAGCAGAGAAAGAGATGCAGGGAAGGATTAGATAAGATGGCGTTTGGGGGGGGGCAACCCACAGCTGCATAACAGGCAGAGAAAGAAACTCATAAAAAGTCCTCCCTAAATTTTTTGACTGTCAAAAGAGATGGTGAAAGATTTGTGCTTTCACACTGCAAGGTTTTGTTAATATACCCTTACAATAAAGTAGAATTACTTCATCTGGTCATTTTTCCTACCTCCTCTACCTGAATGAAGATTAGCCTCACAACTTTCTTCTTAGCAGATCCTTGCTTTCTGGTAATCAGCCTATTGTTTGCAAGGAGTTTATGAATACTCTAGTTATTTCTGTATTTTGTTTACTTGAAAGGTGACCTTTGCTAGATTGTTATATGTGACTGACAATTTTTGTCAATTACATTTTGTCAATGTACATTTTATCAGTATACTACATGATTTAGAAATATTACTGAATCTTTGTACTTCAATTTTGAAGATAATAGTAATACTTGTTCTCCCAACTCACAATATTTGCAAGTTAAACAACCATAGAAGAAATATTCAAATGTAAAAAGTGATAAGAGATAAGAAACCAAGATTTCTGCTTTTAAATTCCTGGATGTTTCCATTCTAGTTCCATCCATTTCTAAAGAAGAGGGAATTGTACAATCTTTCCCTGCTGAAAGTGTACTTGGATCAGAATGGAGATGTAGCAGCAGATCTGAGGATCATAAGTAGGGTAGTTCTCCCCAAGGAGGATCCCATTGACGAGCAATTGGGGACTTTTGAAAGACAAAGACTTACAATCGATCAAGATGCTTTGTCACAGCTAAAGTTTCTCAGCAAGGTAAGGAAAATATTGATGTCTTTTCTCTTTTTTCCAAACCTGTTTCAAGTGGGCTAAACCCAGGCAAAAAAGTGGGTAACATTCACTGAGAATTGAATGTGTGGAGTAAAACCTCTATAATTTTCTTGGGCAGATAAGCATGCTTCAGTTCTATTGACCAAGGTTTCCCTTCTGATGCTGCCATGCTGAATCCTGTTGTAAGCTGATCCAAAATGAGATATGAGGTGATTATTATTTGGGACACAAATCATTGCCATTTAGTGTCCCTTCGGCAGTTTAGTGTCACCGTAAAACTGGTGAGACAGGGCCTCATATGCTGCAGATTTTGGTGTTAATAGCTTCAGGTTCACTAGTTTTTTGTCTTCAAATATCAAAGGTGAAGGCAATTCTGTTGACCAGTCCCTGAGTTCAGATTTGGACTGAATCCAATGAAATGGAATCAAGAGTGGATGGAGGTCCTGTTGGTCCAATTGTAAAATAAGCTTCATCCTGCCTTGATTGGAGTCAGGGGTCTCCCAAAATTGCAGGCTCATAAACTGGGATGTTTTTAATCAGCCGAGAACATGCTTATAGCTGCCTCTCTCTAACCCCACTGGGATAGTGGAATTTAGGAAGGAGGTCCAAGGCTTTCAGTTCACATGAAATAATAACAACTGGTCTGATGTGAGCTCATTTATGGACTGATTGATTAAATTTATTTGCTACCCATCTCACCATGATAATGGCTTGAAAACTGAAGTACTGAAACATGATTTTGGTGAAAAAGAAATCCTGATGTCAGAAGTAAAAAAGGGCAGTTTTGTAGAAAATATTACTTAGATTTGGGCATTGGCTTGTAAGAGTGCACTTCATCTGAAAATCCTTTGAATGCAACTGTTTATCTTGATTGTTAGCTGCCTTAGGACACACTGAGAGGCTACAAATCAAACTAACAATAAATAGGAGTGTGTATTTCCCTGTCAGACTGTGTCACCTAACTATATTTAAAAAAAAAGACCTTGTGTTGGATACCTTGTGTTGAGTATCCATTTCCCTCAGAGGGCTCACACTCATGACACATGTGGTGCACTAAAACAGGGCTTTCCAACCTGTGGTACGGGTACCACTTGTGGTACATTAACAAGTGGCAGGTGGTATGCAGCCCTGCCTAGCCAAGTGTAGTGGGGGAGGGAATGAGCCAGCACAGGAAGGACTTACAGTGAGAGAGTCCTCTGGAGCTGCAGAGTGGGTGGGGTGAGACAAAGGCCCCAGGCTCACTTCTGGCTCACCGTCCCCCATGAGAAAGGAGGAGGAGGGGGGCGGAGACAGAGGCTATAAAAGGAGGCAGTTTGGGCAGGAGAGGGAGAGAGAGAAAAAGAAGCAGCCTTGGGAGGAGGCCAGAGTCAGCTCTAGCTGCACCGAAGGAGGAGGGTGGGAGGGGGAGGAGATCAAATCAAGCAGGCCGGCCATGAACTGATTTGCAACTGCTGTGGCAGCCACCTGTGCTGGCAGCAGCAAACAGGCAAGAAATGCAGTGGGGGAGGGGTCGCCCTCCAAGAGGAATGAAAAAAGGTAGCAATGGCTGGAGGTGAGGCACGGAGGGAGATGGAGAGTGGAAGGATTCTTATGTGCTTTTGTGACTTTGAAGTTCTGGGATTTGTGCAATGTGGGCTTTGTGTTCTTAAGGAGTGTTTGGCAATTTCTATTTGGCTGATGGCTGATGTCTCCTGTTAGCTTTATTGCTCTGCTATTGTTAGCTGTAAGTTTTGCTGCAAGGGATTTTGAAGTATTTTTCTCCTGAATGGATTTTGTCTGTAGATTCCTTTACTTATGAATGGAGCCATTTGGGGAGGCTGCCTTAGCCAGCAGCCAATACTTACTACATTTTTTTTTCTTCCTTACTTTCCTTTGTAGCCAGTAGATAATTCTTAAAGGGGAATGTGCCTTTTTAAGCTAGTTCACTCAGCAGTTTGTCTTTTCTGTTTCTGGAGGCTTTTCCTTGTTTGATGAGTATATGGAAGAGAAAAAATATGGGGGGGGAGTCAAATTCTTCCTTCAGAAGGAGGTGGGCATGAGAAAGAGGGAGGGAGGGAAGTCCCGCCTTAGCACTTGGCCACCAGCAACCCTGCCATTGACTTTACTTGTCAAAAGGTTGCAAAAGGGGATCACATGACCCTGGGACACTGTGACCATCATGAATATGAATCAGTTGCCAAGCATCCAAATATAAATCACATGACCCTGGGCATGCTGTAATGGTCATAAGTGTGAAAATGGTCATAAGTCATTTCAGTGCAATTGCAACTTTGAACAGGGTTTTTTGGGGGGGTCATCAAGTTTTTGACACCTTGCTCGGTGGTACTCGAATATTGCCATATCCTAAAAGTGGTACAATCGGTGAAAAGGTTGAAAAGCCCTGCACTAAAAGCTTCCTGACTCACCGTTGTTTTTTTTTAAAAAATTAATTTTCTAATATTACATTTGCATATTTGAAAAGCAATGTGGAAGCTGAGTACAATAATTCCATTACATTTAAATATCATCAATAGAAATCTCAAAGTATTACGATAACTAATTCCCTCTCTTTCCCCCTTAATATATACTGTCTCATATTCAGACCAACACAATTTTTATTCTATCAATCAAACAGAAAATAACTTTCTAGCATTCGTCAATAATCTTCAGTTTATACATATCTTAATTAATTTAACATTCCATCTTTTAGGCAGTCAATGACCTAATAATTTTTTCTTAATTTTAATTTTCCATTAATATTTTAAATTTAACGTTTAATCTTTTTCATTTCCAAATTTTAAATGACCCAAATTTCTATCAGGATTCCCCCACAGTCTAAGGTTTCAGATACACCTCTGATCTATATATGATTCTCACCGTCTGCGTCAACCAAATAATAATACAAAGTAATATTCTTATTTAGTAATTCTCCAGTGTCTTAGAATCTCAAATTTAATAGCCAAGATTTCTTTTATTTCCACACTTAGTATTTCCTCTTTTTTGTCCTCTTTATGTCTCCTATCTCATATTTGAGACTAATAATTTTTAACCTATTAGTATTTATACCACAAACCAATATACAGATTGAATTATTAGTATTTTACTTCTAAATTTTAGTTAACCAAAATTTTTCTTTGTCTCAACTCATAACAATATCTTGAATTCAAATCTTAATTGTTTTTAAACATTCAATCTTTTGGCCAATCAGTGACCTAATAAGCTTTTCCCCGTTTTAGTTTTCCCTTAATATTTAAATTTAATGCTTAATATTTATTTTTCCAGATTTTTAATTAACCATAATTCCTTTATCACAATTCCTCAAACAATCTAATGTTTAAGATACACACCTTATATATAGATTCTTACCATTTGTCTTAACGAATTAATAAAACAATATAATATTCTTATTTTAATATTTATACTTCTTAATTCTACATAACCAAAGTTTTCTTTATCTCAAATCGTTACAATATCTTATATTCAGAATACATGTTTTATCTATTTGGGTATATTCTATTTTAAATCAGAATCCCAGTCCTTTTCAGTCTTATTCTAGCTTTCTTTCTTTGCCAAATCATATTTCGCGTCTTTGCTTTTAAATCATCAAGCAGATCTCCTTGTGTTGTTGTGGCTATTGTTTGATGTTGAAAAGACCATCCAATTGCCTTTTTCTTAAGAGGACTAGTTGATCTAACAGGTCGTCTCCTTGTTTTTCCATCTCGACGTAGTTGTCCCAAAGTGTTTATCTTCTCTTTCATCTGTTTTTCTTTTTGATCTTCAGGTCCTTTCCTTTTTCTCTATTATCAATTTCTTTTCTGTATCTTCCATTATCTGTATTTGTTGAGTGATTGAATCTTCTATTATAGCATTTAATTGTTCCACTTTCTCTGTAGAATTCTGTATAGATGATTCTTTAGTTGAAGTCATAATCTGAGTTTGCATATCCAGGCTGCTTTCTTGTTTTTTCCTGTCGTTTCTTATTTCATCACCAATTGCAAGTAGAGTTTGGACAATCACTTTTAACATGCAAAGAGTTTGTTCCTGTTCTTCCTCTGTAGGAAAAGTCCATTCCTGTTCTTCTTCCATTGTTGTACATTAAATTGAAAGCTTATAGTCAAAAAGTCCACTAAGTGAAGAGTAGAGCTGAGTCTCTTGCAGCTGTGTGTTTCAAGGTTGCTTATATATCTTATCTATTTAAGCTGTCAACAAGTCTCTCTTAGGCAGTAACAGGTTGAAATCTCAGGTTTAGCCACCAGGTGTCACCCCAGAGTTGTTTTGATCTTTTCATTTTTTTCTTCTATTTTAAAAGAAAAAACTCATATCTTCAATAAAAAATAGAGAATAAAAATCAGAGAAAAATAAAGAATAGAAAATTACAAATCTTGTAATCCATCAATTTTAGGAAGTAGAGTTCCAATTAGGATCCCAGTATTTTTTCAACATTTTAAGCTCCCCTGGGTAGTCAATCGCTGGTGTTTCTGGAGGGAGGGCTGAAATCCCCCTTCCCTCTCCACAGGGGGAAAAGTACTTTAGCAGCTTGAATAGGTACAAAAAAGCAATAGGATTTAAGAGAGGTAGATCTCACCTAGTCCTTTCCATGCTGCTTTGAAGTTGCCAGATGGTGAGTGTGACTTCAGCTGTCTGCAGCCTAGTGATGAGCCATATTTCTATGGCCGGTCTTTCGTCCACCGGTTTGGAGGGATCACTGGCTCTAGCAGGAGAGCTACTGCGATCCAGTGAGAGCCCCTCCTTGCTGGTGGCCTATACGGGGCAACTTTTGACCCTTTTCAGGGCCTCCCAGCAATGCAAAACTGGACGGGGGAGATGAAGCTCATCTCCCAGACGTCCATGACAGCCGTGGCAAACCGGAAAACTCACCCTTTTTGACTCACCCTTTTTGAGGGACATGTTCTCATGACCTCACCTCCATCTCACCTCATTATAGTTTTAGAAACTAGTCAGCCAGTTTTAGTTTTAGTTCACCAGCATGGCAGCCATATAAACTGAACAAATATATATACGAATGAAGAATGTCTTTAAGGTTCACATGCCTTCTCTGTAAGGAAATTTCCCTTTTTATCTTAACCGGATATAATTTTGGACTGCTTTCAAAGGAAAGCAGCTTTGCAATGTTTTAGGAACTCCAGAAGAAACCTTTCCAGGTCCTACTGGTCAGAAGTTTCTTTCTTCATCACAGTTTTATTCTATTTCAATAAATCCAATGAAATGAAAATTGAATAAATCTTTACAATAAAGTTTACTCTAAAATTTAGTATTTTAGATATTATATTTTAAAATCAAGCATTTATGAAGAATGGAGGAATGCATGTTAATTCCACTACGAGGAGGAAAACACCAGTTGCTACTTAATGGGTTAAATCTTTTCTCAATTTCATTCCTCCAGACTTTGTTAAGTAGAAAGGTATTTTATTGTAATCTGATAAATCAGAAGAAAAAGGGAGGAACTGAATGAAGCATCTTCTTGCAATTGTATCTCCTGCAACCATTTGGAAGAGGTCAGAGATTTCACATTTGCCTACGTGAAGCCCAGAGACAACTTGGCTGATGTTCATGTCTACCTCCATCTTACATGGATGGTGAGTCCTAACATATTTTCTTTGGCATTTCTTCTTTTTCTGTTTAGTCTCTGCCTCAGTCTAAATGTGTGGAAAAATGCCATCCTGGATTTGTCAAGCAGGCTCGAGAAGGAGAGCCAGTTTGCTGCTACGACTGCATTCCTTGTCCAGAGGGGACCATCTCCACTCAGGAAGGTGGGTGACACCATAGGGAAACTTTGATCGATATGCATGTTAAAGACACATGTAAGTTTGATTGTTTAGTTCTCAATTTTAATGGTGTCCAATTTCTTCCCTAATGGAAGGGGAAAGAAAAAGATCTTGAAGGATGCGGTAGAAAGAAGGTAAGAAATTTCTCTATTATTTCCCAGTTTGGATGTTTCTGTCCATGTATAGATTTCTTAGAAACATCTGTATTCTTTATAACTGGAGGAATGATTTTAGATCAATGCATTTTGCTTACGTAAACCAACTTTACATTACAGCCCAAAAGACACATCAATCAATCCTTCAATTAATCAGTTAATTGTTATCAAGATTATAAGTCTTTATCAGCTGAAATATCTAATTGGAGGGAGAGAGGTTGGGTTCAAGGAACAAATGAAAACCAAACAGAGGATTCAGCATAAAATCATCAAGTAGATGTTTCCTTCCCATCTTTTCTCATCTTTCCAATTTTCTTTGTTGTTAAAATGTTGTTGTTAGTTGCGAAGTCATGTCCGACCCATCGCGACCCCATGGACAATGTTCCTCCAGGTCTTCCTGTCCTCGACCATCTTCTGGAGTCCATTTAAGCTTATGCCTACTGCTTCAGTGACTCCATCCAGCCACCTCATTCTCTGTCGTCCCAACCTTCTACTGCCCTCAATCTTTCCCAGCATTAGGCTCTTCTCCAGTGAGTCCTTCCTTCTCATTAGGTGGCCAAACTACTTGAATTTCAACTTCAGGATCTGGCCTTCTAAAGAGCAGTCAGGGTTGATCTCCTCTAGGACTGACCGGTTTGATCACCTTGCAGTCCAGGGGACTCGCAGGAGTCTTCTCCAGCACCATAGTTCAAAGGCCTCCATTCTTTGGCACTCAGCCTTTCTTAGAGTCCAACTTTCACAGCCATACATTGCAAGTGGGAAAACCATGGCCTTGACTATATGTACTTTTGTTGGCAGGGTGATGTCTCTGCTTTTTAGTATGCTGTCTAAATGTGCCATAGCTATCCTCCCCAGGAGCAAGCATCTTTTAATTTCTTGGCTGCAGTCCCCATCTGCGGTGATCTTGGAACCCAGGAAGATAAAATCTGTCACTACCTCCATTTCTTCCCCATCTATTTGCCAGGAATTGAGAGGGCCGGATGCCATGATTTTGGTTTTCTTAATGTTGAGTTTCAAGCCAACTTTTGCACTCTCCTTCTTCACCCGCATCAAGAGGCTCTTTAGTTCCTCTTCACTTTCTGCCATTAGAGTGGTATCATCTGCATATCTTAGGTTGTTGATATTTCTCCCGGCAATCTTAATTCCAACTTTTGATTCATCTAGCCCTGCCTTTCTCATGATGTGCTCTGCATATAAGTTAAATAGGCAGGGTGACAGAATACAGCCTTGCTGGACTCCTTTCCCAATTTTGAACCAGTCAGTGGTTCCGTGTCCAGTTCTCACTGTTGCTTCTTGACCCGCATATAGGTTTCTCAAGAGACAAACATTTATAACACCAACAAATAAAGGAATATAGTTATGGTTCTGAAAAGAAAAATGTTGAATTCATTCTCTCTTTAAATTTGTTGTCAAATCTAGAGAGTATGGAAATATATTGCTTCATCTTCTGCTTTTTATAGGGTAAAAAGACTTTGCAGATAACAGACTCAGTTCCTGTTTTTGAATTTCTTCATGAATTAATCTTCTCTTTATTTTCAACTGTATTTATCAGATTTATAAGGCTATTTCACACAAAGTGACTCTTGGTGGCATACAATTAAACCAATAATTAAAAATTAAAACAATGATAAATAAATGCTAAGCAAACCAGAGGAATGCATCAAATGCTACCTACCATGCAACGAGCACACAGGGCCCAGTTACCAGGGGATCCCCAGGTCTGTTGACAGAATCACATTTTCAGGGTTTTCTAGGCCTCATAGTTTGGAGATAATTTGAATTTCAGGGTAATTAACTAATTTTTTTCCTGGAGGGGGCTGTACCACCTGCCCTGAAGTAGGCAGTGGTGCACTTCCTTCTGAAAAGGCTCTCCCCAGATCCAACCATGTTAGACAATTTTTACCCTGTGTCAAGTATTTTTAGAGCAGTTTATTGGGAGCATGTTTGGGGGGGTCAATCGTTAGTAACTGACTTTAAATATTCTTGAGAGAAACATATGTCCATCATCTGTCAAAAATTTAAAAATTAACAAACAAACAAACAAACTCAAAGTAATGTCAGTCCAAGATAAGAATCTAGTGAACTATCTCAGAGAAGGGAGGTTGTGACACCAGATATTTCTTCTTTTAATTTAATTTTCTTATTCTTCTTGTTTTTTTGTTGTATATACTGGGGATTTTATTTCTGGAGTGTAAGTGCAAGTATGTATAATTTACTGAGGCTTTCCTATCTCTCAGTATCACATCTCATACAAAGGTTTTCTTGAAATTTGAAATATTACTTTGTTTTCTCAGATATGGAAAAATGCACCAAGTGCCCAGATGTTCAATATCCAAATAAGAACCGAGTCCAATGTATCCCCAAAAGAATAACCTTCCTCTCTTATGAAGAGCATCTGGGCATCATCCTCACCTCCATTGCTCTACTCTTGTCTCTAACCACAGGCCTTGTTTTAATCATATTCCTTCAATACCTAGAAACTCCCATTGTCAAAGCCAACAACCGGGACCTCTCCTTCATCCTTCTGATCTCCCTCCTGCTTTGCTTTTTGTCCTCCTTTCTCTTCATTGGCCAACCAAGAAAAGCCACCTGTCTTCTCCGACAAACAATGTTCAGTATTGTCTTCTCAGTAGCTGTGTCTTCTGTGTTGGCCAAAACTATCATGGTGGTGTTGGCCTTCCTGGCCTCAAAACCAGGGAACAGAATGAGAAGATGGTTGGGGAAGAGCTTGGCCAACTCCATCATCCTTTCTTGTTCAGTTATCCAAATTTTCCTTTGTGTCATGTGGCTGGGAGTTTCTCCCCCATTTCCTGACTCTGATCTGCACTCCCAGCCTGGAGAGATCATTCTTCAATGCAATGAAGGCTCTGTCACCATGTTTTATATTGTCCTTGGCTACATGGGTTTCCTTGCTGCTATTTGCTTCATGGTGGCTTTCCTGGCCAGAAATCTGCCTGGAGCTTTCAATGAAGCCAAACTGATCACCTTCAGCATGCTGGTCTTCTGCAGTGTCTGGATCTCCTTCCTGCCCACCTACCTGAGCACCAAAGGGAAATACATGGTGGCCATGCAGGTTTTCTCTATCTTGGCCTCCAGTGGTGGACTGCTGGGCTGCATCTTTTCCCCCAAGTGCTACATTATCATCCTGAGACCAGATCTAAACACTAAGGATGATCTAATGATAAAAGTAGGGAATTGATAATGAAATTGTTTCTTGGGTTCTTAAAATTTAATTATTGATTGCAATTTTTGGTTTATGTGCTTCATTTGTCTCCATTTGACAATTAAGGTTATTTAAAATCCAAGGAAATAAAGAAGTTAGATTAATAAAATTAAAATCCAACATAATCATCAAATAAATTAATTAATAATTAATATTTGTGTTTTTAAACTGTTGGTAGCCCTCCTTTTCCTCAGCACACAAGTTACCCAATATTTGGATTAAGCAGCACTTTAAGAGAGGACACATATAAACCTTATCCTGGACTTTGGACTGCTTTAAGCTTGGTAGGTATCTTCAAAGTTAGTTAGGAGGTTCTCAACCTCATCTCCTTCATGATTCTTTCTGAATTGGTATTTCAATTCCTCCAAGGTCTGTGTCAAGATTCTGGCTGATGACCCCAACCAAGCAAACACCTTTGAGACATTCCAATCTCTTAATGTAAAACTTGATTGAGTACATCATTTCGGCATGTATGAAAGCAAAAGAAGCTCTGGCAAAACCCCACCCAAGCCCTACATAGTGAAAGCATAGTATTCTCTCTCTTCCCTCTGGATCAGGGGACCAATTAAATGCAGCAATATTGTTTTGAGAAAGTATCTCTGGGTTTCATCAGACACCTGATAAATGTCCTGGGTTCCCATGGTCTGCTTCCTTAATCTTTGAAGTCTGCATTCCAATCTGATTTCCTCCCCCCTGGGTTCATTGGCAAGCTGAGAAGCAATAACTGTTGCAGAAGAAAAAAAAGGTCTTTTGAAACTTGACAGGCGGACCCTCCTAAAAACTGGAAGGTACCTGGAAAACAGCAAACACATATTAAGGCGTTTCTTTTCCCTCAATTATCAACGTAAGGGTCCCCTGGCTTTTGAAGATATTCTGGCTGGAATCTACTTATTAAGTCTTCTGCTCTAATGTTATGAGGTTTTATCCAACTCGCTTCCTCTATTGGATAACTTCTCCACTGAACTAGATACTGTAGTTTCCCCTTATGGATTCTAGAGTCTAAGATTTGCTTAACCTTGTAATGTCTTTCCCCCTCCACCCTTATTGGACCAGGTGCTTCTTTTCCAACTGGTCTCAGTTTCCATCCCTGAGCCGGCCTCAGCAGGCTGAAGTGAAATACTGGGTGCACTTTACTCAGTATTCTGGGCAGTTTCAGTTCTACACTCAGAGGGTGAATAATTTTCACGATCGGGGAAGGCCCTATGTACTTAGGGCCTTGTTTTTACAGGGCATCCTCAACTTTAGGTACTTGGTGGAGAGACACATTTTATCTCCTACATGGAACGTTCCCTGGGGAGCTCGCTTCTTATCTGCTTGTTCTTCTGACTCTCTGTTGCCTTGGCTAGTTCTCTCTTCACATTATGCCAGCTCTCCTTTAAGAAGAATTTCCTCAAGGGGTCATGGGCCTCTGCAGCCTATCCGGTAGCTTCCAGAAGAGCTGTGAAGACTCGGAGGAAAATGGAAGGAATGGGTAGGGCAAAGTATGGCCAAGACATGGTCCAAATGGACTTTGGAGCTCATGCGATGATGACCTGCCCAATGGAACCACTGGCGATGTGAGATGGGGTCGCAGTGATGGGGAGCCAATGCCAGACAGGAGGGGAGATATGGAAGGTCATGATGCCAAAGGCGGCCAAAGCCGAGTTCCCACTAATCTTCCCTGGGGTGGAGCCCACCCAAATCCTGAGGTGGAAAGAGAAGCGAGCCACTGAGTGGGAAAAGTTGGTGCATTGGAGGTATCTGATGGCCTGTCGCAGCCCATCGGTGAGGGAGAGGTTTGTCAGTCGGAATCTTGACAGTCTGGTTGTATTTGGGGGAGAAGAGTAAGTGTAGAAGATGCAGTGTTGCAATTTCAACAGCTCTAATTGGATTTGGTGCTTCTTTCATTTTTCTCCTGATGGGCTCTTTCTCAGTAATCTCCATTTTTTAAAGCTCCAAATCAATTTTTATCCTTTCCATGGCTTCTTCTCTCTTAGCCTCCCTTTCCAGCTTCTCTGGGCTGAGGTGCTGAGCAGACTTTCCTTCTTCTGGTGAGGAATCTTCTTTAGCAGACATCTTTATAGCCTGTGCCTTTCTGACAGGGTTGGCATACAAGTATCTTTGCCACTTCTCAATTGTGTGACTGCCCTAGCACCACCGAGCCTGTCCACTGTTGCCAGTTTCTGTGGAGGAAAAAATTAAAGACCTGTAGTTGGTATGTGACCTCTGCTGATTGTCAGAGGAATATTTTTTTCAAAAAAACCCACCTCTTGATTCCCTTGTTAGCCCCTAATGTTCAATATCCCACTTCTAATACCCTATAATAGTGGAAAAGGTGTCCTCAGAATTAAATCTTCACTGCCTCTGAGCTACTTCAGTTCTGAAGAGACCCAGTTATGGGGGAGCAGCTACTGGCCAATTTGCTCTCCTTGCTCCCTTCCTCCCTCTGGGGAACCAGAAGAGGATTGAAGGGAAAATCCTCACCCACCTATGGTTAGAGTGTCACCTCTGCCAGTGGACAGTGGAAACAAATCTTTCTTCTTAAAGGAGGGAAAAATCCTTCCAGTGTGCAGTATCCTACTTCTCGTGGAATCAGATGTAGGACCCAAAGGAAGTAACAAACTCTTACTACAGTGTTTATTAGCATGCGCCAGAGGGACTCCTTCAAATACCATGTTTCCCCGAAAATAAGACTTGGTCTTATTTATTTATTTATTTTTGCCTCCAAAAGATGCACCAGGTCTTATTTTCGGAGGATGTCTTACTCACCTCCGGCACTGATAGCCCCGCCCAGGAGGTCCACTTCTTCTGCGGCCGAAGGAGCAGCTTCATTCTGCAGCTGCATTCCGATCTGCATTTTGCAGTCAGGTCTTTCCAGAAGGTCAATCCATAGCTCGATCCTCGGCTGCAGAGGTCTTGCAGAACCAAGCTATGGATGGAATCCATAGCTCGGTTCTCGGCTGCAGTGGCCCTCTGGAAAGGCCTGTGACTGAGAAACACAGGCCTGGCTGCAGAAGATGCCGCAGAAGAAGTGGGCTGACGAGGAGAGGCCTGACCGCAAGATAAATGTGTGTGGGACACGTGGGGCAGCTCCACACCCCCAACCACACCCTAGCTTGATTTTTAGGTGTGTTCCTCACCCCAAAACTAGGGCTTATTTTTGGTGTAGGCCTTACTTTCGGGGAAACACGGTAATATTGAGAGACGGCCCCACACATAATAAATAGATGCACACATATTTATGTATCTCAAAATGTCAGGAGAGACTAAGTAACAAATGATGTAAGTGTACCTATTCATAGGTAAAGGATGTCAAGGAATTGTCCGTGAGTTTAAAGCAACACAAACCTGAAAACTCCTCACAGCCATGGGCCATGTTGAATAGCATAAAGTCAATGGCCAGGATGTTCTGCAAAATTGCCGTTCTTTGCTGTTCCTGATCCTCATTCAGGAGAGGAGTAGCGTTTGAAATTTCGCTTATACTTTTTACTACTAAACAAGCCAGTTTTCTAATATAGATGTAGACATGGGCTGCTTGGGCTGTTTGGCCAATTATAGAGCTAGCAAGCCCATAAACCATTTCTTTGTTTGATTGCCCTATATGGTAATCCCAACTATTGTCAAGTGGGGAGCCCCCAATGAGGTTTGTGTTCCTGCATGCTTGCCTGGGCTTGTGACTATGGTAATCTCAGCCTTTACTCCAATTTACTTTGTGGTTTGTGTAAAGAAATTTAACCAAGACATGGCAAACTTTGCACATGCCTGGTTGTCATCATCACACAGCAACAAGTCATCAACCCATGGGATCACCCCTCCCTATCAGGGCTGCAGCCAAAGAACCTCCAGCATCCTCCCATCAGGGAAGAAAAGAAGGAATGGGAGAAAGAAGAGAGAGAGCTACAGCACCCTCTTTAACTGCCACGAGATGGGATTTCTCCAGCAGTCCATAACCTTCACTTTTACCCAACAACTGCAATCCTTTTTGCTTCTTCTGGAAGAGAGAGGAGGCTACTTAGAAGATACTGATTTTGCCCCTCTCCTCAGGTTGGGGGTTATCAATCTTTTAATTCAGCTTTCAAGAAAAACATTCTTGCTTTGCAGCAGCACCATTAAAAAAAATTCCTAACCTACCAGTTCATCCTCACATGCACAACCTCGTTGCTCCAACAAGGGAGTATTTTCAAAGCTAAAATTGCTACAAAAATAAAAATAGTAGGGAGGAGACAGGAATCATTCTGTGCCCTCTTCCTCCCTTTCTGAATCACTGGCATCCATTGCCCTCCGTGGGATTTCTTCCTTTCCTGAAAAACATTCCTCACAAACACCTTCAACTTCCCTCCTTAAAAACACTTCCAATTTCTTCCCTCAGAAACTCTTTCCCGATTCTTCCCTGTTCCTGTCACAAGCAGAGACGCCTTAACTGTCTCTTCCAAATGCTGCTATTTCCATCAAAGACTCCATCCCAGAAAGAGTAAATTGGCACAACTCAATGGAGAGCTGAGCACCAGTGGGGGTGGCAGACTGTCTCTCCTCCCCCTGTACCCCACATAACTTTCCCTTCTCTTTTGGGGTAAAATATTTCTGGGGTGAGGCAGGTCAGAAAACCGCATTCATCAAGGCTAACATGGTCAGTCAAATTAGGCTGGTGAGACTGTCCTGGTTAAAATCTCCATCCTGGGAGGGGAGCCAAAGTCAGCAGGCCTATTTCCTGGCTCAAACCTCTGATGTCAGAAGTGGGGAAATGAGAACACATCATCAATAGTCCTCCTCATTCCCCTCTCTGTCTCCTTCCTTTTAAACCCCCAAGTTGCCATGATGGAGGCTGTACGGGAGCTGCAGATTGAGAAACTTACTAACTAAAGAAAGTGAAGTAGCTGAAGGCGCTGCTTCTTGAGAAATTGGAGGAGCTGAAAGCACTGCATTCCCTCCAGTCACCACAGAATAACATGTCTAAGGACTTCCGGTTTTGCGCTGTAGCGACCGATTGCAGGCTTGCAGATTCTCTGCACCCCTGCAGTTAATTTCGCCCTACCTGGGGACCCTAAATGGGTCTAAGTCGCCCTGGAGAGGTGACAAAGAAAGAAGGGTGCTCCAGCGATTTTGGAATGGTGGTGGCCATTCCGTTCGACTTGGGGAAAGCCTTCTAACCCGACAGGAGAAAGGCTGGCCTTATTGCATCGACCAGCCCAAGCTACTAGCAACTGAAGTCCAAAAGCACTAACCAGCACAACTGTGAACAGCGTGCTTGAAACTGGGTGACAAATTCGATCTTCTCTTTTCTATTCTACATTTAATTTCCTGGAAAAGATCCCCAAGAAGCAAAATACCTCCGAAAGGGAAGGAGGGGGATTTCTGCCCCACCCTTATACTAACGGAAGCGGCGAATTAATCTTTTTATGGAGGATCAAAATATATGGACGTGAAATAAATATAAAATCTGAAATTTAAAACTTAAATCTGGATAAATCTAAAATTGTTTGAATTGTCAAGACTCTCATTTTAAAGATAATTGTTTATTTTGGAAATTGAAAAACAAATAGATGCTGACACCTAGTGGTGGATGAAGATTATGACAGTTATGACTTTCATATAAGACTTGGCAAAACTGGGAAAAGCTAATCTGTGTTTGTGACCTTCAAAGCTTTAACAACAAAGAACAGCTGTGACAAAAAAAGACAATAATCTGGGCTGTAGACAAAGAGAGAATTATAAATTTCAGAAAAACAGATAAATGGATACAAAATTGAGAATAGAGACTTAAAGATGGAACTTAAGGAAATACGATTTAATCCTAGTGGAAAACAATTCAGAAGAATTGGAAAAAACAACTTATCCTTTAAGACTACAAAATAAATCTGAGGACAAGAAAATAGATTGGATCAAATGGACTGTAGAGATGTTAGGAACATCGGAGAGAAAGGAAATGATAAGAGAAGTGGAGAGAAAGAAAAAGAAAAAGATTTTCAACAAACATGAAAAGGCAGAAGCCCTGTACAAAGACACTTCATCTGATTTACTTTTTAAATCTACAGTAACATTTATGAACATATGGAAAGACCTTTTGACTCAGCAAAATACATTGATCAAGAAAGATACTGGGCAAAGGAAAAAGACTAAAGTGGAAATCAAGAAAATAGATGATGGGACCTAGAAGAGAGAATACTTAAAAAAGAAACATTTGTTTCAAAATGGTTAAAGAAATAGAAAAGATTTGGAATATATATGTCATTCTAAGAGGGATGATTCCCTCAAATAATATAGTATGCTTTTCCCCTTTTTTATTCTATTTCTTGATATGAGTAATATAAAAAAGTTGAAATGGCTTAGATAAAGGAAATGTTTTAGATATTTATTTTATTTTATTTTTTTAAATAGTTTTTATTGAATACAAAAAAAAGAAAAAAAAGATTAAAAAACATTGAACATAGTGTATCATCTTTGACATACATCTTTGTCTAGACATTCCATATTATACATATACTTTATACATTTCAGATATTCTTCCTCTATTTACATCCCTTCTAATGACCTTCCTTCTTTTTTCCCCTTCCATTTGTAAAATTTATTCCCGCTTAAATAGTATTCTGTTTCCTCCTGATTTTTTAATTCTTTAGTCATCTTATCCAATTCTGTGCAATACAAATTTTTCCTTATTAACGCATCTCCACTAGGCACTTCAGTTGCTTTCCAATTTTGGGCAAACAAAATTCTTGCCGCCGTTATCACATGAATAATTAGGTACATATCATCTTTGTTTATATTTTTTTCTAATATGCCAAGTAGTAGCATCTCTGGTTTATATTGAGTTTTTTGACCCCTCATTTCTGTTATCCAATTCCAAACCCTCTGCCAATAAACCTGTACCTCTTTGCAAGCCCACCAAACATGAAAAAAAGTACCCTTTTCCCTTACACTTCCAACAAAGTGGTGAGTAGCCACTATACATTTTTGCGAGCCTAGCCGGTGGCAGGTGCCATCTAAAGAGCATCTTATAGAGATTTTCCTTATAAGTTGTTGCCAATGTAATTTTGCAATTACGTTCCCAGATTTGCTGCCATTGGTCCAGGTTTATAGCGTGCCCCAAATCTATTGCCCAGGTAACCATCATTTCTTTAACTTGTTCTTCAAATAATTTATATTCTAACACATATATATATATATATGTTTGATTTGTTTTTTCTCCAAGCCTAATAATATTTTATCAAGCCCCGTATCTTGTCTATTAATTCCCCATTCTTTCTTGTCTTTCATGTATCTTGCTTGTATCTGAAGGTAAGACCACCATTCCAAAGCAATCCCCTGTTGTCTCAACTCTTGCCTTTGCTTTAGATATCCTTCCTCTGACAGGATATCTTTGTATATGATAACCCTATCTTGCCTATAAAGGTTGGGGTATATAACTGCTTCTAATGGTGAGAACCAGCCTGGGAGTTTTGTATAGTGTTGGCATTTAACTATATTCCAGCTTTTTATTAGTTCTTGCCGGACTTTATGCCTCAGAAAGTATTGATGGTTCCTGCTTTTATCTGTCCATAGGTGGGCATGCCAGCCCTGCTGGAGATCGTGCCCCTCTAATAGTAAACATCTTTTATTTTCCAATGTTATCCAATCCCTGATCCACGTCAGGGCCGCAGCTTGATAGTATAACTCCCAATCCGGGAAGCCTAATCCCCCTCTCTCTTTAGCATCCTGTAGAGACTTTTGCTTTATCCTCGCCTTCCTTCCTTGCCACACAAAATCTAAAGTTAACTTATTCAACTCTTTAAAGAATTTTTTATCTAATTGGATTGGAATATTTTGGAATAGAAAAATAATTTTGGGTAAAATATTCATTTTCACCGCTGAGATTCTTCCTAGAAATGAAAGATGTAGGTTTCTCCAGCGGTCTAGGTCAACTTTTATGCGTTTAACTAATTTTCCGTAGTTATCCTCGCTAATTGATGAACAACGTGCTGACATAACAATACCCAAATATTTTATTTTAGTAACTACTTGTATTCCTAATTTTTCCCCAAGATTTTCTTTTTGCGTGTTTGTCATATTTTTTGCTATGATCTTTGTTTTATTTCTATTTATTTTCAAGCCTGCCACCTCTCCATATTCCTCCAATAATTCAAAAAGCTTCTGACCTGATTGCACGGGATCTTCCAATATAAACACTAAATCATCGGCATATGCTTGGAGTTTATATTTTCCCTTTTTAATCTCAAGCCCTTTAATTTGCTCTTCTTGCCTTACAGTCCTAGCTAAAATCTCCAATGTGTATATAAACAATAACGGTGAGAGAGGACATCCTTGTCTTGTACCTTTCTGAATATTGAATTTGTTGGTGGCCTCACCGTTTATTATAATCTGGGCATTCTGTTCGGAATATATTGCAGCTATAACATTTAAAAAATTTTCTCCAACATCCATTAATTTCAATTGTTGGATCAAAAATAGCCAATTAACATTATCAAATGCCTTCTGTGCGTCCAAGAATAAGAGTGCCATTTGGCAATCGCTATGTAATTCGTAGTATTCCAATATGTCTAAAATTGTCCTTATATTCCGCTTAGTCTGCCTATTCGGGAGGAAACCATTTTGGTCACTATGTAT
Source organism: Azemiops feae (assembly GCA_023970755.1). Classification (NCBI taxonomy): domain Eukaryota; kingdom Metazoa; phylum Chordata; class Lepidosauria; order Squamata; family Viperidae; genus Azemiops; species Azemiops feae. The sequence continues at coordinate 33,751 of JALGBA010000182.1, read as the reverse complement.
GAAGTCAATTAAATAATTTTTAAATCTCTCTGCCATTATTGATGCAAAGATCTTATAATCGACGTTTAGTAGGGAGATAGGCCTATAATTTTGTATCTGTGTTCTTTCTACATCTTCTTTTGGTATTAATACTATATTTGCCTCTGACCAAGATTTAGGTATTTTTTCCTCAGTTAAAACGTCGTTGAAAACTTCTAATAGGTGTTGATTAAGTACGTTTTGGTGTTCTTTATATAATTCCGCTGGTATTCCATCTGGGCCGGCCGCTTTATTAATTTTTTGTTTACTTACAGCCATAGTTATTTCAATCATACTTATTTCCTCATTTAACATGATTTTTATTTCCTCTGGTATCTTCGGTGTATCTGTCTTTTCCAAATAGTCTATTATCTTTTCTACACTTTGTCCCTCACTCCTCTTATATAAGTTTTCATAATATCTTTGAGCAATTCCCCTTTTAATTATCTCATCATGTTGAATCTCTCCTTCCTCATCTTGCAAATTAACAATCTGTTGCTTCTCTTTCTGCCTTCTCAGTTTATACGCCAACCATCTTCCGGGTTTATTCGCGTATTCAAAATTATTTTGCTTGGCAGCCTTAAGTTGTTGTGCTAACTTTTCTGAGTCTTCTATACAAAGTTTATGTTTAATTAATTCCATTTTACTTTTCAAACTTTTATTATTTAGGTCACCCTGATATTGTGTTTCAGCCTGCTTATATTCTTCTTCCAATCTTATCCTGTGTTGTTTTTTTTCCTTATTTCTCTTGGCCATATATGAGATTGCAACTCCCCTCATGTATGCTTTAGCTGTATCCCAAGTATTCTGCAAAGATGTATCCCCATTTTTATTCGTTTGAAAGAAAAAGTGCATCTTGCAAGTTAAGGTCTGTGCACATCTCAAAAAAAGTTCTGGGAAGTATTTTTTTGTTTCCTTTACTTGCCTCATTACTTTTATGGTCTTTTGTTCTATCTACTATCACATTGAAATCTCCAATCATACAAAACCCATCTCCCTCTAAGTCACTAAGCTTGCTGTGTAGATCCTTAAAAAAAGATACTTGGGCTACGTTTGGTGCATAAACTACGACAATTATTATATTTTTTTTGTTCAGATTAGCCTCCACTATCAAGATCCTTCCCTCTTTGTCCTTATAGATTTGTTTGGAAGCTATCTCCTGTCTAACATACAATGCAATTCCTCTTTTTTCTCTCTCTCTCATCTAGAGAGGTGTATAGTCTTCCTAATTTAGGTTGCTCCAATAGATACTTTTGATCATTTTTTATATGAACCTCTTGTAATGTAATGACATCCGCATTTAATTTAATAAGCTTACTAAAAACTTTCCGCCGTTTTACTGGTGAATTCAAACCCCTAATATTCGTTGACCATATCCTATACTCCTCTTCCATTATCTTGTTTCTGTCGTGCCTTAGTGCTTCGAGTAATCCTTATTTCCTTCAACTCCTCAAGGCTTCTCCCCTGTTGTCCTAATCCATCTTGTCCTCCCCCCTTTTACTTCCTCTGTACCCTGCTCTTTATCCATCATTCGTTCACCTTCTCCTTTTTCAACCATCGCATTTCCTTCTCCATGATCTCCCAGCTCTTCCTCTGAGATACAGTATTGTCTATGAAAGTCTTCAGCTTTCTCCAACATATCCAACCTGAATCTCTTCTCCTGCCAAGTCACGATAATCCCCTCTGGTGTTAGCCATCTGAAGTTCACATTACTTTGGTGCAACCTAGACGTCAAAAATTGATAGTTCTTCCGTAGGTCTCTCATTCTTTTAGGTATTTGTTTTAGCACTATAATTTGTTTCCCTCTGTACTCCAGCTGTTCATCACGTGTCTTGTATAATATTTCATCTCTAATTGTCTTTTTTATAAATTTCACGTGAACTTCTCTAGGCAAATTATATCTTCTCCCATAATTTGTCTGCACCCTATATGTCTCGTCCATTGCAGCAATCATCTTCTCTTTGTCTATCCCAAGAGCTCCCATCAGTAGGTCTGCCATCTTATCTTGAAGGTCTTCCCCTCTCTCCTCAATGACGTTTTGGAATCTAAGATAATAAGCTGCCTTTTCCGCTTCCAGTAGCATCACCGCTGTCACTAATTCTTTGTTAGCCAAAGTTAAATTTGTATTTATCTCTTCAACCTTCTTCTCCTCATTATCCATTCTTCATTCTACTTCCAATAGTTTCTGTTCATTTTTTACAATTTGCTGTTGGAAGGCCTCAAATCTTCCATCCATTGCCTGAATCTTCTCTTTCATTTCTCCTGTATCATTCCTTACCCCTTCTAACTCCTTCTTGATTTCCTCATGATTCTTAAACATAGCTTCCTGCATTGCCTGCATCATTACCTGAAGGTCTTTAAATGAGTTAGAACGCTCCTTTTGAAGCATATCATCTAACAATTTCTGACTCATGGGGCTAGAACTTTGTATTGTATTTTTTTTTTCCCCGCCAATCTTAGTCAGATTTGGATTACTTGCCATTTTTTGTAAACTTTTCCACAACTTACTGTTCCTCCAAAGTAACCACTTTTCACTTCCCTCTTTTTTTCCTTCCACTTTTTGTCACTATCGTGGTCTGTAAATATAACTCTGTCAATATATTTCACGTTCTAGTACCACAGTACCAAATGTTAGTTTTAAGCTTCCCCAATTTTTGTTCTAACTTGTGAGGTTATAATTTAATAGTCCAATATTCCCTTCAGTCTCTCTTAAATTTCCCTTCTCTTGGCAATCTCCTTTCAGAAACTGCCAATCATTGTCCCAATCCAGTTCCTTCTGTCAATCAATCACTGTTCCTTCCCAGAGAAGCCACCTTTCATCAGCCAATCCGCTCCAAGGTCAAAATCAAAACCAAAAAGTCAAAACTCTCAAACAGATCTTCGGCAACAATTAAGATAAAAAAAAAAGTCACTGTCCCTTTAAGAAAAACTCTGAGTCTCAAAACCTTGCTTCCTGGCGTCCTCCTAATGGGGCCTTTTCCGGCCTATCACTTTTCCGGCTTATCACTTTCACTCGCCGCCAGCTCACCGCTACTCCAACATTCTTTTTGCCAGGCTTTCGTTTGTTTGCAACCCCTTTAATTGTGTCTTCCAAGTCTACTCACAAAGGTTTCAGGAAAAACAATCAAGTCAAATCTGATACACCGTTGTTCCGCTGTTTCTTCGCTAGCTCTGTCCAGCTGTCATGTCATTCAATGGCCATTACTGGTCGCCTTCTTCCCGGTCCGCTCGGTTCTGGGTTTCACCCACTTCCCGACGTCAGTCGCCACCAACGACAGAGCAGCAGGTCGCCCACACCTTCTGCCGCCCCTACGAGGCTTCCCTCGGCTCGAAAGAGCCCCATGAGCCTGGGATAAGCGATTGGAGATGCTGGAAAGATCGTTCGCACCTCCGCTCGCTCTGACAGCTGGCTCCGCCCCTAAATGTTTTAGATATTTAAATGTGATTGAATTTAAGAAAATTATAATGGATTAAAAATGTTTTGAATAAGAGTTAAAGGACTAGATGATTAGATGTATTAAATGGAATATTTAAAGATTAAACATATTTTTAATTATGGTTAAAAGAATAAGAAATCTTGGAAACAAATATATATTAGCTTAGGAGAGATATATATTTTAAGTAGTATGTTATTTTTTGTTTCTTTAATTTTGCTCTTTTTTCTTTTCTTTTATTGTTTTATCTATTCCTTAAGAAATGTAAAAGTGCTGAGATGGTTCATATGACAAAAAATAGACTTAAATTTTCAAATGTAATTAATTTTTGAGAAAATCTAAACCAGTAAGAATACTTTGAATTTTATGGGAGAAACAAATTTAAATAAGGACTGTAACAGGATCTATGATAAGGCAACCAGAAAAATTGGATAGAAAAGAAATATTATAATGATGTGATTACTATTTCTAGGAATATTGGGAAACATTATATATTTAATTTTTATCTATCAAAACAATAAGAATTGTATTAACTCAATGTTTGCAAAAGAAGATATTTTGGGGAAAAGAGGAAATCAACTAAAACCATTATGTGGATTATGGATTATAGAAATCAATTGTTAATGATTGTTTTACAAATGTAAACCCAGACAACACACTGTTCACCAATTATTAATTTATGTTTAAAAAAATCAATACAATATATTACCAAAAAAAAAGGTTAAGCAAATCTTAGACTCTAGAATCCATAAGGGGAAATCACAGTATCTAGTTCAATGGAGAGGTTATCCAATAGAGGAAGCGAGTTGGATAAAACCTCATAACATTAGAGCAGAAGACTTAATAAGTAGATTCCAGCCAGAATATCTTCAAAAGCCAGGGGCCCCTTAAGTAGGGAATTGAGGGAAAAGAAATGCCTTAATATGTGTTTGCTGTTTTCCAGGTTCCTTCCAGTTTTTAGGAGGGTCCGCCTGTCATGTTTCAAAGCACCTTTTTTTTCTGCTGCAACAGTTATTGCTTCTCAGCTTGCCAATGAACTCAGGGGGGAGGGAATCAGAAGGAATGCAGACTTCAAAGATTAAGGAAGCAGACCATAGGAACCCAGTACATTTACCAGCTGTCTGGCCAACCCAGAGATACTTTCTCAAAACAATATTGATGCATTTAATTGGCCCCCTGATCCAGAGGGAGGAGAGAGAATACTATGCTTTCACTATGTAGGGCTTGGGAGGGGTTTTGCCAGAGCTTCTTTTGCTTTCATACATGCCGAAATGATGTACTCTATAAAGTTTTACATTAAGAGATTGGAATGTTTCAAAGGTGTTTGCTTGGATGGGATCATCAGCCGGAATCTTGACACAGACCTTGGAGGAATTGAAATACCAATTCAGAAAGAATCATGAAGGAGATGAGGTTGAGAACCTCCTAACTAACTTTGAAGATACCTACCAAGCTTAAAGCAGTCCAAGGCCCAGGATAAGGTTCATATGTGTCCTCTCTTAAAGGGCTGCTTAATCGAAATATTGGATAACCTGTGCGCTTATGAAAAGGAGGGCTAGCAACAGTTTAAAAACACAAATATTAATTATTAATTTATTTTATTATTTTATGATTATTTTGGATTTTAATTTTATTAATGTAACTTCTTTATTTCCTTGGATTTTAAATAACTTTAATAGTCAAACAGGCAAACTAAGCATATAAACCAAGAACAATTGCAATCAATAATTAAATTTTAAGAACCCAAGAAACAATTTCATTATCAGTTCCCTACTTTAATCATTAGATCATCCTTAGTGTTTAGATCTGGTCTCAGGATGATAATGTAGCACTTGGGGAAGAAGATACAGCCCAACAGTCCACCACCGGAGGCCAAGATGGAGAAAACCTGCATGGCCACCATGTATTTCCCTTTGCTGCTCAGGTAGGTGGGGAGGAAGGAGACCCAGACACTGCAGAAGACCAGCATGCTGAAGGTGATCAATTTGGCTTCATTGAAAGCTCCAGGCAGATTTCTGGCCAGGAAAGCCACCGTGAAGCAAATAGCAGCAAGGAAACCCATGTAGCCAAGGACAACATAAAACATGGTGACAGAGCCTTCGTTGCATTGAAGAATGATCTCTCCAGGCTGGGAGTGCAGATCAGAGTCAGGAAATGGGGGAGAAACTCCAAGCCACATGACACAAATGAAAATTTGGATAACTGAACAAGAAAGGATGATGGAGTTGGCCAAGGTCTTCCCTAACCATCTTCCCATCCTGTTCCCTGGTTTTGAGGCCAGGAAGACCAGCACCACCATGATAGTTTTGGCCAACACAGAAGACACGGCTACTGAGAAGACAATGCTGAACATTGTTTGTCGGAGAAGACAGGTGACTTTTCTTGGTCGGCCAATGAAGAGAAAGGAGGACAAAAAGCAAAGCAGGAGGGAGATCAGGAGGATGAAGGAGAGGTCCCGGTTGTTGGCTTTGACAATGGGAGTTTCTAGCTATTGAATGAATATGATTAAAACAAGGCCTGTGGTTAGGGACAAGAGTATGGCAAAGAAGATGAGGATGATGCTCAGATGTTCTTCATAGGACAGGAAGGTTATTCTTTTGGGGATACACTGGACTCGGTTCTTGGCTGGATATTGATCATCTGGGCACTTGGTGCATTTGTCACTATCTGAGAAAACAAAGTAATATTTCTTTCATACTCAAGAAAACCTTTGATACTGAGAGACAGGAAGGTCTTAGTAATGGTATCTTCTTACACTCCAGCAAAAAAATCCCCCAATATATACAACTATTAAAACCAAAAACAACAAAAGAAAAATAAAAGGAGAAATAATGGTGCCGCAACCTCCCTTCTCTGAGGTAATCCACCAGATTTTTATCTTGCACTGACCTTATTTTATCCCAAATGGTTGGGAGAAGTAGCAAGTCTCTAGAGGTTTAAGAGGATGGGGGCCTATTGAATTTCAAGGGGGAGTGGGTCCAATGGGGCAGAAGCTGAACCAGAAGAAGCAGGCATTTGAGGACCCATAAAGTGGGAATCTTTTAGGGAACATACCTTTTTGCATGCCAATTATTATCTGCTCTGGTGGGACAAGCAGTTATCCTCAAGGAGAGGAAGCCCTGCAGATACCCTGGTTCTTTCTCATGTAAGGTTTTGAAAGGTGAATTTCAGCAAAAATAATCATTAGAGCACAGAAATTCACAGTATCTCCAAACTATGAGGCCTTTTTAAAAATCCCTTAAAATGTGACTTTTTCAACAGCCCTGGGGATCTCCTGGTGACAGGGCCCTGTGTGCTGCTTGCATGATAGGCAGCATCTTGATCTTAAGGAAGATTAATTCATGAAGGAATTCATAAAACAAAAACTGTGTCTGCAAAGTCTTTTTACCCTGTAGAAATGAGAAGATGAAGCAATATATTTCCATACTCTCTAGATTTGGCAAACAATTTTAAAGAGAGAATGAATTCAACATTGGTATCAAGGGATGTTAAGTAGATTGATCTTTTATTAGTTCTCTTCCCCCCCTCTTTTCTGTTCCTTTTAATCCCAACACAGTATGTATTTTTTTTTTCCTTTCAGAACCAGGACTATATTCTTTTTTTGTTCGTGTTATAACTGTTTGTATCTCACTATTTAGCAACAAAGAAAATGGGAAAGATAAGAAAAAGGTGGGAAGGAAATATCCACAAAGATTTTATGGTGAATCCTCTGTTTGATTTTCACTTGCTTCTTAAAGCCAACATACAAAGTACATGACAAAAAAAAATACAAAGCCTCAAACAGGAACAGGAAACAACCTAAAAAGCCCCAGAAGGTATAAAAACCCACCACTCCCAGCAACATGTGGTCAGCTTTCCCAGAGCGACGCTTATGTCTGGCTCTGCTCTTCAATAAACTCCAACCTTCTTTCTAAAGCAGTCTCCATTTTATTTATTCCCAGCTTGGACTGGACCCAGATGAAGATTGTTCTTTCAACAGATCTAAAATCATTTCTCAAGTTACAAATAATTCACATGTTCCTAGAAAGATAAACATGGAAGGACACATCCAAAGTGGCAAATAAAAGAGAGATTTTATGCAATCCACAACATCATTCTTTCTACCACATCCTTCAAGATATTTTTCTTATAAATCCGATTTAGGGAAGAAATTGGAAACCATTAAAATTAAGAAGTAAACAATCAAACTTACACGTGTCTTTAACATGCATGTTGATCAAAGTTTCGCTATGGTGTCACCCACCTTCCTGAGTGGAGATGGTCCCCTCTGGACAAGGAATGCAGTCGTAGCAGCAAACTGGCTCTCCTTCTCGAGCCTGCTTCACAAATCCAGGATGGCATTTTTCCACACATTTAGACTGAGGCAGAGACTAAACAGAAAAAGAAGAAATGCCAAAGAAAATATGTCAGGACTCACCATCCATGTAAGATGGAGGTAGACATGAACATCAGCCAAGTTGTCTCTGGACTTCACATAGGCATGTATGAAATAACAACAACAACAACAACAACAACAACAACAACAACAATAATAATCACCACGATGTAAAAAAGATGTTGACACTCTAATAATAATAATAATAATAATAATAATAATAATAATAATAATAATAATAATAATAATAATAATAATAATAATAATAATAATAATAATAATAATAATAATAATAATAATAATAATAATAATAATAATAATAATAATAATAATAATAATAAAAAATAATAATAATAAATAATAATAATAATAATAAAGTTGGAAGTGACCTTGGAGGTCATCGAGTCCAACCCCCTGCTCAGGCAGGAAACCATACACCATTTCGGACAAATGGCTGTCCAGTCACTTCTTAAAAACTTCCAGTGTTGGAGCATTCACCGCTTCTGGAGGCAGGTTGTTCCATTGGTTAATTGTTCTAACTGTCAGGAAGTTTCTCCTTAGTTCTAGGTTGCTTCTCTCCTTGATTAGTTTCCATCCGTTGCTTCTTGTCCTGCCTTCAGGCACTTTGGAGAATAGCTTGACTCCCTCTTCTTTGTGGCAGCCCCTGAGATATTGGAACACTGCTCTCATGCCCCCCTCGTCCTTCTCTTCGTTAAACTAGACATACCCAATTCCAGCAACCGTTCCTTATATGCTTTAGCCTCCAGTCCCCTGATCATCTTTGTTGCTCTTCTCTGTACTCTTTCTAGAGTCTAAGCATCTTTTTTACATTGTGGTGACCAAAACTGGATGCAGTATTCCAAGTGTGGCCTTACCAAGGCCTTGTAAAGTGGTATTAATACCTCACGTGATCTTGATTCTAACCCTCTGTTAATGCAGACCACTTCCAAATGGTTGCAGGAGATACAATTGCAGGCAGATGTCTCATTCAGTTCCTTTTTCTTCTGACTTACCATATTACAATAAAGTACCTTTCTACTTAACAAAGTCTGGAGGGATGAAATTGAGAAAACATTTAAGCATGAAATGGCAACCGGTGGGTTCCTCCTCATAGTGGAATTAACATGCATTCCTCCATTCTTCATACTTGCTTTATTTTAAAATATCCACAAATACTAAATTTTAGAGTAAACTTTATTGTAAAATATATATATTAAACTTCCATTTCATTAGATTTATTAAACTAGAATAAAATTGTGAGGAAGAAAGAAACTTTTAACCAGTAGGTTCTGGAAAGGTTTCTTCTGGAGTACATAAAACATTGCAAAGGTGCTTTACTTTGAAAGCAGTCGAAAATTATCTCTGGTTAAGATAAAAAGGGAAATTTCCTTACAGATAACGGCTGTCAACCCTAAAGATGATCTTTATTTCTATATATATATATGTTCAATTTATATAATAATAATAATAATAATAATAATTAATAATAATAATAATAATAATAATAATAATAATAATAATAATAATAATAATAATAATAATAATAATAATAATAATAATAATAATAATAATAATAATAATAATAATAATAATAATAATAATAATAAATTGGAAGGGACCTTGGAGGTCATCTAGTCCAACCCCCTTCTCAGGCAGGAAACCCTATACCATTTTGGACAAATGCCTGTCCAGTCTCTTCTTGAAAACTTCCAATGTTGGAGCATTCACCGCTTCTGGATGCAGTATTCCAAATGTGGCCTTACCAAGGCATTGTAAAGTTGTATTAATACTTCACGTGATCTTGATTCTATCCCTCTGTTAATGCAGCCTAGCACTGTGTTGGCCTTTTTGGCAGCTGCAGCACACTGCTGGCTCATATTTAAGTTATAGTCCACTAGGACTCCGAGGTCCCTCTCACAGTTACTACGATTGAGCAAGGTACCCCCTATACTATACCTGTACATTTGGTTTTTCTTGCCTAAATGTAGAACCTTACTTTTTTCACCATTGAATTTCATTTTGTTAGATAGTGCCCAGTGTTCAAGTCTGTCCAGATCCTCCTGTATCTTAAACCTGTCTTCTGGAGTGTTGGCTATTCCTGCCAGCTTGGTGTCGTCTGCAAATTTGATGAGTTCCCCGTCTATCCCCTCGTCCAAATCGTTAATGAAGATGTTGAAGAGCACTGGGCCCAGAACAGAGCCCTGGGGCACCCCACTACACACTCCCCTCCATGTAGATGCGGTTCCATTGAGGACCACACACTGAGTACAGTCGGTCAGCCAGCTACGGATCCATCTGGTGGTGATGCTGTCTAACCCACATTTTTCTATCTTATCAAGTAGTAGGTTGTGATCTACTTTATCAAATGCCTTACTGAAGTCCAAGTAAATTATATCCACAGCATCCTCTGATCCACTAATTTTGTCACTTGGTCAAAGAATGCAATAAGATTTGTCTGGCATGATCTGTTTTTGACAAACCCATGTTGGCTTTTAGTAATGACTTTGTTTGCCTCTTGGTGTTCGCTGATTCGTTGTTTGATTATCTTTTCCAGAATCTTCCCAGGTATTGAGGTCAGGCTGATAGGTCTGTAATTTCTTTTTTGAAGATGGGAACTACATCAGCTCTTTTCCAGTCCTCTGGTAGTTCCCCAGTGCTCCAGGATCTTTGAAAAATATAGTTCAGTGGTTCTGAGATCACATCTGCCAGTTCCTTGAGAACCTTGGGGTGTAATCTATCTGGTCCTGGTGATTTGAACTTGTCTAGGCTGGACAGGTGCTCACTTACCATTTTCTTGCCTATCTTAACTTGTGTTTCTATTCTGTTTTTATGGCACTATTTTTGATAGGTTGGACTGTTTTTTCTCTTTGTGTAAAGACAGATGCGAAAAACGAGTTAAATAGTTCTGCTTTCTCCCTGTTGCTTGTCACCTTCTTGCCACTTTCACCCACTAATGGACCAATCATTTCCTTCACTTTTTTCTTGTGTTTTACATGTTGAAAGAAGCTTTTCTTGTTATTTTTGTCTTTGGTCGCAAGCCTTAGTTCATTTTGAACCTTTGCTTTCCTCACTTCATCTTTGCAGGCTCGGGCTATTTGCTGATATTCTTACTTAGTTATGTGCCCCTCTTTCCACTTTCTATACTTGTCCTTTTTATCTATCAATTTATCAGAGAGTTCTTTATGCAACCATAAAGCTGGTTTCTTTTGAGAGCTGTTATTTTTCCTCTTTGTTGGTATTGTGCTAGACTGGGCTTTTATTATCTCACTTTTCAAAATTTCCCAAGCTTCTTGAGTTGTTTTCCCCTTGAGGATTCTCATCCATGGAATCCTTCCCAAGCCCTCTCTAAGTTTATTGAAATTAGCTCTCTTAAAGTCCAAGACTCTAGTTTGACTGTGTTCTATTGCTTGTGCTTCCATAATGTTGAATTCCAATATTGCATGATCACTTCCTCCCACGGTTCCTGTGGCTTCATGTTTGTCATGCTGGTGAACTAAAACTAAAACTGACTGACTAGTTTCTAAAACTATAGTGAGGTGAGGTCATAAGAACGTGTCCCTCAAAAGGGGTGAGTCAGGCATGTTTTGATGCACCACATGGCTCATGAGTGTGAGCCTTATGTGTGAAAGGAATATTCAACACAAGGTATCCAACACAAGGTCCTTTCTGTTGAGATAATACAATTAGGTGACACAATGTGACAGGGAAAAGACACTCATATTTATTATTAGTTTGATTTGTAGCCTCGAAATTGTCCCTTATTATTTCTGATATCAAGATTTTTTTTTGCACCAAAGCGATGCTTCAGTACTTCAGTTTTCAAGCCAATATCATCGTGAGATGGGCAGCAAATGAATTTAATCAATCAATCCATAAATGAGCTCATATCAGACCAGTCATTATTATTTCATGTGAACTGAAAGCCTTGGACCTCCTTCCTAAATTCCACTATCCCAGTGGGGTTAGAGAGAGGCAGCTAGAAGCATGTTCTCAGCTGATTAAAAACATCCCAGTGTATGAACCTGCAATTTTGGGAGACCCCTGACTCCAATCAATCCAAGAAGAAGCCTATTTAACTATTGGACCAACAGGACCTCCATCCAGTCTTGATTCCATTTCATTGGATTCAGTCCAAATCTGAACTCAGGGACCAGTCAACTGAATTGCCTTCATCATTGAGATTTGAAGACAAAAAACTAGTGAACCTGAAGCTATTAACACCAAAATCTCCCACATATGAGGCCCTGTCTCACCAGTTTTATGATGATACTAAACTTCTGAAGGAACACTAAATGGCAATGATTTGTGTTCTAAATAATAATCACCCCATACTCATTTTGGATCAACTTACAACAGGATTCAGCATTACAGCATCAGAAGGGAAACCTTGGTCAATAGAACTGAAGCATGCTTATCTGCCTAGGAAAATTGTAAAGGTTTTACTCCACACATTCAATTCTCAGTGAAGGTTACCCACTTTTTTGACTGGGTTTAGCTCACATGAAACAGCTTTGGAAAAAAGAGAAAAGACATCAATATTTTCCCCACCTTGTTGAGCAACTTTAACTGTGACAAAGTATCTTGGTTGATTGTAAGTCTTTGTCTTTCAAAAGTCCCCAGTTGCTTGTTGATGGGATCCTCCTTGGGGAGAACTAACTTACTAATGATCTTCAGATCTGCTGCTATGTCTCCATTCTGATCCAAGTACAGTTTCAGCAGGGAAAGATTGTACAATTCCCTCTTCTTTAGAAATGGATGGAACTAGAACAAAATACACAAATAACTAGAGTATTCATAAACTCCTTGCAAACAATAGGGTGATTACCAGAAAGCAAAGATTTGTTAAAAAGAAAGTTGCAAGGCTAATCTTCATTCAGGTAGAGGAGATAGGAAAAGTGATCAGATGAAGTAATTCTACTTTATTTTAAGGCTATATTAACAAAATCTTGCAGTGTGAAAGTTCAAATCTTTCACCATCTCTTTTGGCAGTCAAAAAATTTAGGGAGGAGTTTCTTTTTCTGCCTGTTACCAAGCTGTGGGTTGCCCCCCCCCAAAAAAAAAACCATCTTATCTAATCCATCCCTGCATCTCTTTCTCTGGTCCTCTGAACTCATTCACACATATCGTTATACTTCCTTAAAAGATTGTGTGAATGCTGGTGGTTTAACTTGTTTTTAGAAAAGAAATAACAAAATGCTTCATGACGTGATGAATGGGGATGTAGTCAATTGAGTGCTGGATAGTATGAGATAATTAAATGGAGAAAACTGTCTCAAAAATTGTACTCAAATAAATATTAATATTACTGATAAAATTGGGGAGTTACGAAAAACAATTAGACCTTGGTGATTGTTTCTTCTATATTTTCTTTAATAAATGAAGTAGATAAATCATGATTTCATGATGCAAAAATTATAATAATACTTGGACAAAGTTATTTTGGTCTCCTTTAAAAATTCCCAGCTTCTCTCAGGTACCTATAGATCCCTGTCAGGATGCTGCCATCCTGATGGGAGGGGGACCTTTGGAGGTCTCCTGTGATGTGTTTAGCTTTGCTTTGTTGACTCGGTTCCACTGCCCGAGGTCATCTGCCTCACCTCACCAAGGAAGAGATGCCTGGGAACATCTTATCTCAGTTTCCATCTGGAGTTCTCACAACCTCTTTGCACCTCTGGATTGGCTCCTATGGACTGGGCAGTTGGGAGGGGTTTTGAACAATGGGGTTTAGCCTAACAATTTCACCGGGAACTTCAGATTCTGCCTGCCTTCTCTTGCTGTCACTGACTCTGAATAAAATTTCCTTTTGAAAAGATGCCAGTTTCAAGAGTTCTGCTTTCTTGAGAGATTCAGCTGAGGCAGGGCCTTGCAGCTTACAGAAAATAAAAATATGATTTTGTGTTAGAGAGAGCTGCATGAGTAAAGTTCAATAGGAAACTAACTAATTGTTAGCATGCAGGACTTGATACATGATTGTATGAATGTAATGAATGGCAGCTATAATCTGTATTAATATTTCATTTGTAGTTTTTGTCACATTATTCTATGCGTAGAATGGTTACTGATTATAATAAAATAGTAGTAATATTTTAATGTTATGATAATAACCGTATTATTAATTTGTCGATAATGTCATTAATGATCCACTGGAATGATACCAGGTCCTCTTGCAGGCACCACACTTGGAGAAGACACTGCACAATATTTTCATCAGCTTTAGTCAAGGACAAAGAAGGGGAGGAAGAGATCAAAAGAGCTGCTTTAAGCCTTGAGGAAAGACATCAAGCAGAAGAGCCATTTTGGAATAGAATAGAATAGAATAGAATAGAATAGAATAGAATAGAATAGAATAGAATAGAATAGAATAGAATAGAATAGAATAGAATAGAATAGAATAGAATAGAATAGAATAGAATAGGAAGGGACCTTGGAGGTCTTCTAGTCCAGCTCCCTCTCAAGCTGGAGAATCTATACCATCTCAGACAAGTGATTGTCTAGTCTCTTCTTAAAAATTTCCAGTAATGGAGCGCCCACGATTTCTGAAGGCAAGATGTTCCACTGGTTAATTGTCCTCACTGTTAGGAAGTTTCTCCTTAATTCCAGGTAGCTTCTCTCTTTGATCAGTTTCCAACCATTGTTTCTTGTCCTAGTTTATAGGAGCTTAAAATCAGAAAAAGTCTGGGAACTTTTTTTCGAATATATAAAAGGTCTTGGTTGTTGAAGGGAGGATGCAGCACTCTTCCGATAAGTAGGAGGTGTTTACAGAAGCTTAAGGTCTTAAACCACCAAGCCCAGAGAGCACAAAAGGAACTTAGTTTAATGGATCCTTGTTGGGACCCCATACCTTCCATGGCTGCAGCCTTGGAGCCCCGAACCTCTCTTCACCCTTCTTCCTTCTCCTCTGGGGTTTGAATGCAGCACTTAAGGCGTGGGCCAGAATCTTAATGACACTATAAGTAACACAGCCATTTGTGACCTGCATCCTATTCTTTTTGTCTTGGGTCTCCACTGGTGCTTTCTGGGTGCATCTTCTCTGGCCTTTGACAGAAAAGATGCGTTTGGAAACAGAACAGTGAAAATACTCAGCTTGAAATTCAGGTTCCACAAAGAAAGGTGATTTATAGATATTATCGTTTTTCCAACTCTTTTTAAGCTGAAAGGGAAAGCTCCAAATGCTATGGACGTGCTTGAGACGCCAATCCTTTTTCCCTGTAAATATTCCAGACACTGTCATGATCCAGACTTTTCCTTCAATGGGTCCTGGCAAACTTTCAAGTGCTGAATGGAAGGGAAGAATTCTGTCCCAAGGGGAGACAAATTCTATGAAGTGAACAAAGACGTTGACTTGTCTCCACCTAGAGAGGGCATCCCTGAGGAATGCGGTATGTCCAGTCATTGACAATCGTTGTGATATAACAACACAAATTCTATTTTTGACAAGCATAGGAGTAAAAGTCCTCATGAAATTCTCTCCTTTCTCTGTGTCTGGAGCGAAGAGACCAATCAGAGCCCATCCAAAATGGAGGAGAATTTGGACAATTCCTGGGTACTGGATCCCTTCTTTGGGGACCATTGGATGAAAAAAAGGGAAATGACTTTTATCACTCAGAGCCTCTGAAGCAATTCTATCACTGACCTGAAAAAACAATGAAGAATTCTGTGTTATATTTGGGGTCCTACCCCAATTTTTAGCTTTTAATGAATCCAACGTTTTTCTCATGCACATATTAGAACATTTCCTGTTGATTAGTCATTAGGCCATATCAAGATACAGAATATAAAAAACAGAACATTAACAAGACTACATGTAAAAACAGAATTGAGAAAAATAAGTACAATAGAATAAGCATAAAGAATGAAAAGAGTATTTCTTTATAACCCCAGAATTTACCATAATCGGACCATACTTTCCTTCCAAAAAGGGCTTTATTATATATAATTTTTGAATTCTGAGCACAGAGGAAATACATTTTTTTAATATTAGGATCCCAATAGACTGTTTCTCTAAAGTGCAATCCAAGATATTGATCTCCCTCTTTCTTAAATAATTGTTATTCAAAATAATAGATGTATTACATCTTTTGTTTCTGGAGGTCCACAAATACAAGTATATTCATTGTGAGGAGTTTGGAAGATTTAACTCAATACTTGGAAGGTACATTTGTAGCAGCTGATGCCTTTCAGTGTGCCAACCTTACTGAAGATGGCCCTACTTTTCTCTATTTTGACCATCTTGGATTCTTTGTGCAGCATTTTTTTAGGCTTTTCTTGAGTGGCAAAAAAAGTCAGTTCCTAATATCAAATCAAGAATGTTTTAAATGAAATTTGTTTGTTCTAATAGCATTTTGGGACTCTTATCCGTTTCCATTCAATAATTTTATTAAAAATAATTATATGCCCCAATTTTATAAATTTTATAAATTCTCAATTCTGCTCTGAAGGCAGCAGCTGAACTCCTTTTATCCATTCTCAAGATACTGATCGGATTTGTTCTAGTAATGATATAAATTAAATCCCAAAATTCAGCTCAATATAAGTGCATAATGGTAATGTTGGTATTTTGTATTTAATAATTCAGTCTAAGGAAGCCGTATACCCATGATTTTTTTTAAAAAAATTAACAGTGCATTCACTTGTGCCTTCTAAATGAGCTCCTTTGATGTTGAGGGAGCCCAGATCCAGTCACAGAGAAAAGTTCCCCCAGGTAAGGATAGGTGTGAACTTGCTCTGTTGCCTCCTCATCGATTAGCCCTATATGGCAATGCTGTCATTTTCCAAGGACCATAACGTTTTGAGTTTGACTTACCAATAATCAGATACTGCTTATGAGAATAGGAGCCAAGTCCTCTTAGCAATATATGAAAGTTAAATGTCATATTGGCAGCACCAGTGTCTTACTTTTTGGTAAGGAACAATCCTATTTCTCAGGGCTCCATTGATCCTAGAACAGGAGTCCCCAACATACGGGTCACAGCCCACTAATGGTCCGTGAGGTGTTTGCAACTGGGCTACAGAGACGGCTGGCAAGCACCCATGCGCACACATGCATCCTCTCTTGCATGAGTAGCAAGTGAGAATGTCCACACATGTTCTATTTAAGCCAACCGCTCGCATGGAACCATCCCCTCTGCCCCCCCCAGTCTTCAAAGCTGGAATCGTTGGGCAGCTCTGTCCTAAAACACATTCTCAAACAAGTGAACATAGAACACAGCATAATTGGGATCGAAGGGATCTTTGAGGTCTTCTAGTCCAACCCTCTGCTCACAGAGGAGATTGTATACCATTCCGGACAAAATAAACGTCCAGCTTTTTTTGAAAACTTTCCGTAATGGAGCACGCACAGTTTCATGAGGCAAGATGTTCCTTTGGTAAATTTTTCTGACTGTCAGTGCTTGTAAAAAGGGCTTTGAGCAGGGTCAACATTCTGAGCTCCATTTTAAAAGCCAACATTTCTTCTATAATATTTCCTTGTTGTGTCAAATGCTGTAAAGGCAGCAAACCATTATTTCCTCTGGCTGATATTTTTTATATAGTGAGATGGTTCAAGGCAAATCAATGGTCAATAGTGGATCAAATCTGCTTGCAGACTGTTGGTTCTTCTACAAGGAATGCGCTTTTCATCCACTTACTATCAATTCTTTTCTAGTGGACGTTTGCATATATTTTAGTCACAACATCTGTTAGACAAATGGGCCTGGAATTGCTAGGGTTCTTTTTAGTCCCTTTTTTATATATGGGAACTACAATTGTCATCTTTAGCCCAAATGGTATTATTTATATTTGTAAATAAACCTGCTAATAGAGGATCCCACCAGCTGGGATAGTTCTTGAATTGTTCAACTGGTAGAAAATCCTCTCTGGAGCAATATTGTACTTCAAGTGTGTAGTGGGGTGTCCCAGGGCTCTGTTCTGGGCCCAGTGCTCTTCAACATATTCATCAATGATTTGGATGAGGGGATAGATGGGGAACACATCAAATTTGCAGAAAACACCAAGCTGGCAGGAATAGCCAACACTCTAGAAGACAGGCTTAAGATACAGGAGGATCTGGATAGAGTTGAACATTGGGCGCTATATAACAAAATCAAATTCCATGGTGAAAAAACTAACGTTCTACATTTAGGCAAGAAAAACCAAATGCACAGGTATAGTTTAGGAGGTACCTTTCTCAATAGTAGTAACTGTGAGAGGGATCTCAGAGTCCTAGTGGACTATAACTTAAATATGAGCCAGCAGTGTGCTGCAGCTGCCAAAAAGGCCAACACAGTGCTAGGCTACATTAACAGAGGGATAGAATCAAGAACATGTGAAGTATTAATACCACTTTACAATGCCTTGGTAAGGCCACACTTGGAATACTGCATCCAGTTTTGGTCACCACGATGTAAAAAAGATGTTGACACTCAATAATAATAATAATAATAATAATAATAATAATAATAATAATAATAATAATAATAATAATAATAATAATAATAATAATAATAATAATAATAATAATAATAATAATAATAATAATAATAATAAAGTTGGAAGGGACCTTGCAGGTCATCAAGTCCAACCCCCTGCTCAGGCAGGTAACCCTATACCATTTCAGACAAATGGCTGTCCAGTTTCTTCTTAAAAACTTCCAGTGTTGGAGCATTCACCGCTTCTGAAGGCAGGTTGTTCCACTGGTTAATTGTTCTGTCAGGAAGTTTCTCCTTAGTTCTAGGTTGCTTCTCTAGAAATAAGGAGAAACTTCCTGACAGTTAGAACAATTACTCCTACTCTAGAAAGAGTAGGGGTGACATGATAGCAGTGTTCCAATATCTCAGGGGTTGCCACAAAGAAAAGGGAGTCAGGCAATTCTGCAAAGCACCTGAAGGCAAGATAAGAAGCAATGGATGGAAACTAACCAAAGAGAGAAGCAACCTAGAAATAAGGAGAAACTTCCTGACAGTTAGAACAATTAATCAGTGGGACAACCTGCCTCCAGAAGCTGTGAATGCTCCAACACTGGACGTTTTTAAGAAGAGACTGGACAGTCATTTGTCCGAAATGGTATAGGGTTACCTGCCTGAGCAGGGGGTTGGACTAGATGACCTCCAAGGTCCCTTCCAACTTTATTATTGATCATCGCACAGTCAGCCAGATGTTCAGACTGGATTTGGCATTTTTGTCTATCCATCGAGTCCTTACCAAGGACCTGGGATAGGCAGATGTGGATGTTCGATGGTATTACAGATATCGTCGCAGGATGGAAGCAGTTCCTAGTAAGGCCACCTTTTGCAGTTGACTAATGGCGAATTTGTCAATGCCAATGGTGTTCAATTGGTGCTCCAGTTGTTTTGAGATTGCACCCAAGGCGCCTATTACTGTTGGTACCACCCTTGCTTGCCTTTGCCACAGTCTTTCTATTTCTATTTGTAGGTCTTTGTATTTTGTTATCTTCTCCAGTTCTTTCTCGTCTATTCTGCTGTCTCCAGGCACTGCCATGTCCACTATCCAGACTTTTTTGTCTTTCTTATCGACAATTGTTAAGTCTGGGGTGTTATGTTGCAGGTGCTTGTCTGTTTAAATTCTGAAGTCCCAGAGCAGTTTAATTTTATCATTTTCTAAGACTTTCTCTATTTTATGATCCCACCAGTTCTTGCTTACAGGCAAATGATATTTCTTGCAGATCTTCCAATGCACCATTGTTGCTACTTTGTCATGTCGCTGCCTGTAGTCAGTCTGTGCGATCTTCTTGCAGCAGCTTACCAGGTGATCCACTGTTTCTTCAGCTTCTTTGCATAGGCGGCACTTACTTTCTTTGCTGTCTTCTCAATTTTGACTTTGTATGCATTTGTCCTTAAGGCTTGGTCTTGTGCAGCCAGAATTAGTCCCTCGGTCTCTTTCTTCAACTTTCCTGCTCTTAGCCATTGCCAGGTCTTGTTATTATCTGCTTCCCCAGCTATTTTTTTAATTTACTGGCCATGTAGTGCTTCCCATGCCTCTATTCTGTTCTTCATTTGGTCTTTCTTGTAGGCCAGTAATCAGTAAGCCTTCCTGATATACTAATTTCAGTGCATCTTCATCATTGTCCTTCAGATATTCTTCCAACGCCATTTTTTCTTCTTCAACCATCTGATGTACTTGCAGCATTCCACGCCCACCTATTTGCATTGGTTGGTAGAGTCTGTCAATGTCACTGCGTGGATGAAGGGCATGATTCATTGTCATTATTTTTCTGGTCTTCCTATCCATTGCTTTTAGTTCTGCTTGAGTTTGGACTTTAAGATCTTCTTCAGTCTCTTGACTTCAGTGTGCTTGATGTTGTCAGCTTGAAGGATACCCAAGTATTTGTAGTAATCTTCCTCATCCAGACTGTTAATGTTATTTTCGTGGGGCATCTTGATTCCTTCAATTTTCACTATTTTTCCTTGTTTGACAGTAAGTGTGGCACATTTGTCCAAGCCAAACTCCATTGCAATATCTTGGCTATATATACGGACAGTATTCAGCAGCGATTCTATTTCAGATGATGTTTTTCGATACAGCTTCAGATCATCCATGTAAAGGAGGTGGGATAGTCTGGCAGATGTTTTTTATGTTTGATAGCCATGTCCTGAGTTATTCAGTATTGTTGACAGAGGAAACAGTGCAATAACAAATAGTAGTGGTGATAATGACTCTCCTTGAAATATTCCTCTCTTGATATTAACCTCTCCCAGTCTCTCACCATTGACCTGCAACTGTGTCTTCCATTGTGCCATCGATCTTTGCACAAATTTTCTGATGTTTCTATTGACTCCTGTTATTTCTAGGCACTTGATTATCCAGTCATGTGGCAGAGAGTCAAATGCCTTTTTATAGTCAATCCATACCACATTTATGTTGGTCTTCCTTTTCTTGCAGTTTACCAAGATCATTTTGTCTATTAGGAGTTGATCTTTTGTTCCTCTGCGATTGGGGTGGTTTCCTTTCTGCTCAGGTGGAAAGAGATTGTTTTCAACTAGATGCTGTTGTACTGCATCAGCTACCACACCAGTTAGCAATTTGAAAGTTGTTGGTAAGCAGGTAATTGGCCTGTAGTTGCCTATAGTTGCCCCTTTTGCTGGGTTTTTCATTATTAGGCAGGTTTTCCCAGTTGTTAGCCATTTTTCAATTTCTCCTCCTTGTAGTATATTGTTGAACTGCTTGACAATGAGTGGGTATATAACAGTTAGATGTTTTAACCAAAACCCATGCAGTTCATCTTCACCTGGTGCTGACCAATTTTTGATCTTCCTTGCTCTTTTTTCTGCCATTTTTGTTGTTATTACTAGTTCTTTCATTTCAACTTCTGTTTTATTTGCATCCACCTCTTTTAACCAAGCCACATCTTTGTTGTGTTTCTTTGGGTTATCCCATATCTGCTTCCAGAACTGCACTGTTTCTTCCTTGTCAGCTACTGACTGATTCATTGCAGTTTCTCCATTGATGGATTGGTAGAAACGTTTCTGATTGGATTGAAATTGGAGGTTCTGCCTATAATTTGCAATTTGAGCTTCATGTCTACTGATTTTTCTGGCTATAGCTGTTATTTGCTGCTTTATTATTTCCAGTGCTTCCTTGATCTTCCTTGTTTCTAAGTGGTATTTCTTGATTAGGTATTCTTTGGTCTTCTTGTTCTTCAGCTTCTTTTCTTTCATCTGTTCTAGCTTGCTAGTATGTGATCTTAACTTGCTGATCTTATTTTCTAGTCCAGTGGTGGCGAACCTATGGCACGGGTGCCAGAGGCGGCACTCAGAACCATCTCTGTGGGCACGCGCGCCGTCACCCCAGTCCTAGGCCTTCAGCTGGGTTTTATAAAACCTTTTTGCTTTAGGCCTCCGCCGCCGTGTGCAAAAAAGAAAAGTTCAATCAATCAGTCAATTTCAATTTCTCGCAGGGAAAAAAAAGATCTTGCAAAGTTGGAATTGATTGATTGAACTTTTTAGTCCCACCCAGTCTGCCATTACCACCGCAGCCACGCCCACCGAATGGGCCACACCCACCCAATGGGCCACGCCCACCCGGCACCCGACAATACGTAGGTAGGTTTTGGGTTGCAGTTTGGGCACTCGGTCTCTAAAAGGTTCGCCATCACTGTTCTAGTCTAACCTTCCATTTTTGTGGTGCACTGTTTGTTTGTTTTTCTTCTTTGTTGATTTTGCATCCCAGGTATTCAGTTATAACTGCAGCTGTGCTGTACATTAGTTGGTTTGTTCCTTGCAGTGAATTGGTGCTTATACTTGATATTGCAGTATTTGCATCTTTTAATGCTTGTGCTAGCTGTTTCTTTGGAACCAGCTTCAATGTAGGCAGCCTTATTCTGTTGTTTTTGTGCTGTTCTAGATGCTCAGTTATTCTTTGTTTCAATTCTTTTATTTCTTTAGTTAGAGGGCTTTGTTCTTCCTGAGGAAAAGATATCTGGTTTCCAAATGAGAACAGTTGTATATCTCTTCTGAATTCCTTCACTGCCAACCCCCTTCCAACTTTTATTATTATTATTATTATTATTATTATTATTATTATTATTATTATTATTATTATTATTATTATTATTATTATTATTATTATTATTATTATTATTATTATTATTATTATTATTATTATTATTATTATTATTATTGTTGTTGTTGTTGTTGTTGTTATTGTTGTTATTGTTGTTATTGTTATTGTTATTGTTGTTGTTATTGTTGTTGTTATTGTTGTTGTTGTTATTATTGTTATTATTGTTATTACTACTACTACTACTACTATTACTATTACTATTATTATTGATTTGATAATGAGCTTTTTAGGGCAAAATAGTTAAGATGTATAATATGTTTGTAAGTTTTTTATATAAAATGGTTAATTAATGTTAACGTTCACTACACATTCATAACACATATATGTTTCATCAACAGTAAGAGGAATAATTCAGTGGAACTCTATTTATAAATCTGGGATTTGTTCATGACTGAGAATATCATTATTTTGACTAAAATCATCTCCAAAATGTGAGCTTTCCATCAATGCTGCCCCTTCGTATTGCACAGAAGATCCTTTGATTTGACACAGAGCCTCTCCTCACCTTCACAAGTCTACAGCAGAAGCCCTTAAGGCAAAGGGGATGGTCTCACGAGTAGATGCTTCTGTTTTGACCCTTGCTCCCTCCCCACTGTTATATCCATCCCCAGCCATGAAACCTACAATGGCCATAGGGAAAAGCAGCTCTTGAATTCTGTAGAGAAGATACGACTGGATCTATCGTCAAATGCTACCACCCCACTCACTTTGCCAGATAGGGGAACACAAACACAAACCTGTGGGACTTTGTAGGTGCCTGCTAATGTTGACATCTGGATGGATATGTCACAGTCAGCTCCATCAATAAGAGCCAAAAGCTTGTCCTTCCTTCCACAGCTGTAGTTGGGAACATTGGCTTCTCCAGTAGGGAGCATGTCCAGCAAAGCATCTGAAGTGCCGAGGGTGTTATCATAGTTGTCATGGATGTTGTAGCCAAGTGTGAGATTTTGCAGGAGCTGGTGATTTTTATTAAAAACTTCAATATTGCAAATCATGGATAGTATTCTGTTTTCTTCAAAACTAGTATAAAACCATGCTCATGTTAATTTTAATATCATCAACCGCAACAACTAAATACATTTTCTCTATTTAATCCTCTTTTTCTCCACAAGCTAACTGACAATATTGATAGAAAACCAGATGCAAAAGATAGTCACCCATCAGCCTTTAATATTTGTGAGTGTGGAGAAGACAGGATGGAGGTAGTTCTCCAAAAGGATTAAAAATCAGAAAAACATCATTATTTGTAGAAGTACTAACTTTCTACAGCCCAGTAAATAGCTTGCAGAATATTTCAGGCATTAAAGTAGAACAATCATAAAAGGAAGAGGATTTTTGATAAGTGACCCAGAAAACAAATCATCCTATATTCCTATAAAAAAATCAGGCATAGAATATCAATGAGTGAGTATAAAAATATGGAAGTGACCTGGGCAGGGGAAGCTACAACAATCACTACTTTCAACAAAACTCAGTATTCAACTCATGAATTGAGGATTAAACAGAGAGAAGAAAATAATATGGACTTTTTTCAGGTTTTATTGGTCTCATGTTTGGATTTGAGCGTTTCCCAGAAAATAAGACAGAAGAGAGAGGCCGTGGAAATCAAAAGGATTCAAGAAATTTGTCAAATTCTGCAATATAAGAGTAAGTAATATAAGAGGAAAAAAAGAAGAGTGTTAGAACTGCAAATGGAGGGAATGAAACTCCATCGCAGTGAATGACTTACAACTGAATCTGACTGGAAGGAGCCATGTTGAAAGGTAATGTTGCAGGTGCTATTTCTGATTCAGAGATGACTATACCAATGAGAAGATCTCCTGGCCTATAATAGCTCCATGGCTTTTCTCCATCCTGGTTGTCCAAATTCAGTGGGCACTTCATTGTCAGCTTCCCAGAGAGTGGCTGGGACACCAGCAGCATCAGAAGCAGGAGGTCCATAATTCATGGGGCTGAATCAGTCTTCTTCCTGTCTCTAAAAAAGAATTAGCAGAGTTCAAAGCCCTCTAAAAGGATGGCATATCCAGTGGCTTTCCTGATCGAAACAGAAATAAACCAAGATTCACCTGAAAGAGAGAGAAAATATATTCAAGAGCACAGCTCCTGTCTGTCCTGTAATGTGAGCCACAAAAATCATAACCTTGGTATTTATCCTTTTCTGATGCAAGATCCCTTCCATGTTGCTTCAGTCTGATATTTACATCACAAGCAATCACTGGAGACATAGGAGAAAAGGTCTCAGAGACAGGGTTTGTGATAATTGCAGTGAGAAGGAGCTTCTGCTCTTGGGACCCTGAACTTCTTCCATGTAAGGAGGAGTAGCTGCAGAAAAGAAGGTTGGTGAAAAGTCACAGATAGATCCGTTGGGGCAGTGTTCTGTAGTGGACGTAGTCAGTAGTGGGATTCAAATATGTGAACAACCAGTTCTCTGTGTGGATGCGCTTCCAGAAGTCCATTCTGGGCCCGGGCACCAAAAACTAGCTACCGATTCTACTGAACTGGTGAAAACTGGCTGAATCCCACCACTGGTCTTAGTCCTTTCTGTTAGGACATGTCCAGAAAGTCATGTTGGATGGAGATAGTTCAACAGCCAGGAAAGTGACTTCTGCTGTCCTTCAATGGGGTCTCTTGCCTCCAGAGGCTGCTAGGGAAGGTCACCCAGAGTTATGGAGTTTGGTGCCATTCTACGTTGGTGACACTTAACTCTAGTGCTGCCTGTGCTTTATCTCCATGGAAGCACTCAGTATCCTTGAACCCAGCCTAATGTTGTTTGGGATTTTCTTTTCCATGAGATCTCCATGTACTAATCCTAATTTGGAGCACATTTTATAATTCCTTGTAACTGAAGTGAAATTTCATTTGCCATCTGTTCTAGAAAGATCATTTTTTGCATGAGAGCTGGTTAAGAGGCAGGAAAGTGACAGCCTGGGATAGCACCATTGGCACAGAGAGAGAAAATTGTAGAGTGGGTAGAAGTTTTAGTTTCCTTGACACTTTCTGTGTTGTCTTTCCATACTGATACAATGAGAGCTATTAAATTTTGACATTTCTTGGTTTAAATAAAACAATTGTGCTGTTAGGTCTGCAGTTGAGATGGTGGCAGCACCCACCGTTCAGTGGATGGTGTGACCTGATTTCTTGCCACAACCACCCGGAGGTTGGTTTAGGGGGACCTGGTGGCAGTTCCTCTGGTTGCGTAGATGCACTTGGTGTTTTGCGACTCTTGTAACATTCCCATCTCTGAGGCTTTGTTTGTCCTCCCCAGAAGACCTCCAAGTGCTTATAGATTGCAGTCCCTGTGTTCTGGTTTATCTTGGTCGATTGTTGATAGATTTTTTCTTATCTGGAGGGGGGATGTTAATATATACAGCTTGGCCTAGAAGAGAGAACTGAGGGGTTGAGTGGGAGGGGGAGCTGATGGGATGGGGAGGTCCACCCTTACAATGAGGACCATAGGATGACCAATATCCCAGGTCCATCATTTGAAAGTTGTCCCACTGTTCAGTTCTCAGCTTCCACTCTCACTGCCTGGCTACCAGATCTTCAGTGGCTCCCATTCTGGCTGTTGCTTTTGAATGCCAGCTTGATGTGTAAGAAGGCTTCTCTCATCCATGATGTTGCCTGCCCTGTCTCACTGAAGTCTAGTTGCACCCCCAGAGGGGAGGAAACCTCAGTTGGAAATGTGGCCACCTACTTTGTGGGTTTCCCTCGGGTGAGAGCCCAGGGAAGTGGCGGAGAGGTGGCTGTGGCCATCCATGTTACAGGCTTTCAGGAGGCTGCACCTAGACCTGTCTTTTCACCCAAGGTTGGGTGTCTGCAAAAAATGTTTCCCCAGCCTGCTGACGTATGTTCTGTGAATGTAGTCCTTACAAGAAATGTCTCCAGCTTATTTCTGTTATAAATGATTGTTCACCTAGTCCCTGATAAATTAATATTCATAATTCACTGACTCATTGGTTCAACCTCCAAAAGTAGACTATGATTAAAAGTTGCAAATGTGAATTCAGCCATTGGTGATGTGACCAGGTTAAATGGGTTGTATGGCTATGATCAAAGCCAGTCTGGAGTAGTGGTCAACGAATCAGACTAGTAACCAGGAGACCATGAGTTCTAGTCCTTCCTTGGGGACAAAGCCAGCTGGGTAAACCTGGCACAACCAATCTCTCAGAGCCCATGGAAAGAGGCAACGGCAAACCACTTCTGGAAAACCAGGTCACCTATGGTCTTTCTGATAACTTTCACACACAGCCAGCTGAGGTTGTGGGCCTTCCTGAGTCTGGTTACAGTCTTGCAAAACCAGCCAAGTGGACTCCAATTTGCTAAACATCGGCAGATTTTTTTTAAAAAACTAGTTGCTCTGTGTAGAAGTGGCAGGAAAACTCCAATCCTGATCATGACAGCGAGTTTCAAGTCCTCATGAAGGCTGTGGACAGGCCGATGAAGTTGGGGTTCTGGAAGGCCAGGAGGGCTGCAGGAGGTAGATATCCCTTCCTGTCAAGGGCAGGGAGGGTGTGCTGGAAAAGAGGAAGGCAAGTGGAGCCCACTACACAATCCAGCTCAGGCAGCCTCAGGCATGGTTGGAAAAGGTGTCTTTGAGGGAGGAGTCCTCCTAGCGGATGAGAAGGGTGGGAGAACAGTGACATCACAGCAAGGGGGGTTCCATGCAGTGGGGGTCCAGGTCAAGGCACCCCTTTTGGTTGTCAGCACTGATGGTCAGCCAGGAACCCCCACAGGAGGTGAATCTCAGGCACTTGCAGGCTAGGAGAGCTCATCCGAGTCCAGGGAGTTTGCAATCCTGTTTGCTATTGGCCAACCTCAGCACACCCAGCATTGGTGGCACACCCTCAGTCCACTTTGTGGGACTCAGTTGCTGAGCCCCTGCAAGTGTGTTGTGTGAGTGTCCCAGCAGGTGGTTGAGCTGAGTGAATCAAACTCAACTGACCATCATAGAAGCGTATGCTCTCTTTAACCTAGATTCAGTAGAAACCCTCTTTCCTGAGCAGTGTGGACTCATCAACTCAATTAACAGGTGAAGTTCACAGCTCATGTTTAGATCATTCAGGGTTTTTTTAGGCATTTCTGCAGTAGTTTTAGCAAGCTGGACACATCTCAGCCTGGCACTGACAGCAGGGAGGGGCAAAGATGTTGGGCTTCAGAGGGAACCAGATTAAAAGTGGTTTCTATCTCCCTTGCATCTCCAAACACACCTCAAAGGAGCGGGGGACTCATCTTTGTTCCTGCCATAAAGCCCCTGATAATATGGACTGAGATCTTAACACACGTTTATCTCATTTCATACATTCCAATAGTTGGGAACCTTCTCCTGTGCAAATGTATGCAGCAGATCATCATGCTAAGCCAGCATCTGAATTATATAGATTTTGGCATGGTACATTATGCCAACATAGCAGTTCTCTTTCCTTAACCTAAAAGTTAAAGGTGTTGTGTAAACTTACCCGGAGGTTAAGGGTGTTGTGTGAACTCACCTAGATTTACCCCAAACCATCTATGGGATGGTCAATACAGGACGTCTGCACAGAGAATTTGAAACTTTTAAAGAATCTGCTTTTGGATTCAGGGTCCATAGCTATCCAGCACGGCAACATTGACAAGATGAGAGAAGCCGTTGCTTCTCTTCACAAGCCATTGCTGTGCCTGGCTCTGTTCTTGCAAGCTCAGCCGGGTGGCCTCCAACTCGCTAAAATTGGGACAATTTTTTGCAGCTGGTTGTGCTGCAGAGAGGTGACAAGAATCTCCCCATCCTGACAAGGAGAATGGGTTTCAAGTCCTCATGAAGGCAACTGGGGGGATGGGGCAATGAAACATGGGTCCTGGAGAGCCAGGAATGACTGAGAGGCTATAGGATGCCTGTGGGCCTTTCTGTCAAGGGCAGGGAGGGCGCTCTGGAAGAGAGAAAGGAAGGCAGAGCCCCCAACCCAATCCAGTCAGGGCAGCCTTGGGTGTGATCAGAAACCTCTCTTCTGAGGGAGGGGCCCTCCTCATATATGGGGGGGGGCTGTTGAGCATCACTAACATCACAGTCAGCATTGTCAACACAGAGCAAAAAATTTCTTTGCTTGCTTCCTTCCTTCTCTCTATTCTTTGATTCTCTAGAGTCAAAGTAAGTAACTTACAGATTTTGAATCAACCTAGAATTAAGGAGAAATTTCCTGATAAAACAATCAGTGGAACGACTTGCCTCCAGAAGTTGTGGGTGCTTCAACACTGGAGGTTTTGAAGAAGAGACTGGACAACCATTTGTCTGAAAAGATAAATGGTGAGGTTTCCTCCTTCAGCAGGGAGTTAGACTAGAAGACCTCCAAGGTCCCTTTCAACTCTGTTCTTCTGTTTCAGGCATACAGTATATCTAGCAAATTGTTAAAGGGGATAGAGATTTGAGAGCAGATGTGGGGACTCTAGTTTTAGCACCTAATTTGGGGGACGGGGCAGTGCAAGATGAAAAGGTTTGTCTCTTCCAGCATTTCTTTATTGAAGAAGCTGCACCATCATCTTGCAGGGGGTTTAGACTAGAAGACGTCCAAGGTCGCTTCCAACTCTGTTATTCTGTTTCAGGAATGCAGTATATTTAGCAAATTAAGTTGTTAAAGGGGGTAGAGACTTGAGGGCAGAGGTGGTTAGATAGTTTTACCACCTAATTTTTCTTTGGGTGTGTGTGTTAAAGATGAACAAATTTGTCTATCAAAAGCTTTTTTGTGTTCTTTATTGAAGAAATGTGGGGTTTGGGGGGAGTGAGGGGGGGGTCAAAGCCATGGAAAGGTTTCAGGAAGCTCATCTGAAGCTGCCCAATCATCATGCAGTGTCTGGTTTCCCAAGTCTAGCAAGAGCCAGGAGAGCTTTGCAGTCTCCCAACAGCCTGAGGATCAGCCTGGAAAGCTTCTTTCTACAAGGACTTGTCAGAGTATTGAAAATGGTGTCCACTTCCGGCAGGCCTGAGGATCAGGCCCAAGCACTGCAGGGTCCCGTTGGGGCAGGATCGAAGGGGAAGAGGCTTCCAGCCAGAGGAAAAGATCTTACCCAGCCACATCTGGAAGGCCGCAGGACCCCCAACACTTCTATATGTTAAAGAGGGGCTTGGTGGGGGCACAAGGGAGTCAAGGAGGGGCTGAAGAAAGAGCTCACATTTGGGGAAAGGAGATGGAAAAGGGGGCTCTTTTGGGGGGGTGACCCCAGCAGGCAGAAACTCGGCTGCATTGGAATTCAGCTCTTATTTTCGCCAGGGTGGCACAATTTGATGTGAAGGAAGACAGACAGCCCTAATCTTGAGTGGGGAGGGAAGTCCCAAGTCTGAAATCTTCCAGTGACGCTTTTTGACTAAAGCCGAGTTCTGCTCCGGGAAAGATTTCCATTTTGGGCCTCCTGGGTCAGAGAGAGAAGTGAACTGCAGCTGATTCCATCTGTCTCTGCCCAAAGTCTCCCCTGGAGGATTCGGCCAAAGAGCAGAGCTGAAACTGAGAATAATAATAATTCTCCCTCTCACCAGAGATCCCCGGCTAATTCAACTAGTTCTTGGACTCAAAGTTTGTTGGGCACTTCTCTGGAGAGAAATGAAAGGGGAATAATCCCCAGAGGATTAATAATGATAGGGCAGAGCTAGAATTAAATCAGTCAGCAAGAATTGAGAGGTTGGAAAGCTCCATGCTTGAAATTGGCCCCAGAGGGAATACACGGCACCTGTGGCTGAAGAAAAAGAAATCTGATATTTGTTGGCATAACGGTTAAAGAGAAAACCCCGGGGACTACTTATTGCCTGAACATGTCACAGAACTGAATAGCTTCCTACTGAGTTAAAACCAAAGTTTACTTTATTTTAAAAGTTAATGTTGAAGGACAGCAATAGAACAAGACTGATGCAATAGTGAGACCAGGATAAGTTAAAAACTAGTCATCAGGACTATGTACAGACAGTGAAAGGGAGAAAGAGATGAGAGGAATAAAGGATGCCTTTCACCCCACATAAGGAAGAAAGGGGGGGAAAGGACCCATGTTCCACTGCCTCTCCCTTCCACACAGTGGGCACTGAGGGGGAAAAGCAAAGCCCAGACTTGTCACGTTGCCCATAGAAAAGGCTCAGGAAGGAGGAGGGGAACTGGGGGAACCCTTCACGACCCTCATTCTGGGAAGAGACTAAGGTGGATTATGGGCTTTGGAGTTGCATTTCAGGGGGAAATGCAGCCAATGGGGGTTTGTGAAGCTCCGGTTCCTCTTCCTGTGTTTCCAGGAAAGGCTCCTGTCGGGGAGAAGCCATGCAGGGCCTTTGTCTCCAAAGGGGGATCCGGCTTTGCTGGGGAGGGAAAGGCGAGGGGGGTCTCCCTGGAGGGACCCTCTGGGGCTCTGAGGAAGGGGCATCCTGGGGGTCCCTTGTGGCCCCCAAAGTCCTCTGGCCGGGCTCTCCTGGGCAGCCACTGCCCCCCACTTGCCCAAGCCCCCCCCCGGAGGAGAAGCTCTTCATTGCAGCCATTTCTGGGTGGGGGGGGAAGGCCCTTCCAGGACTTCGGCCTCCCCTCCCTCTGCATTTCTGGCAGTTTTTGCCTCTTTCTCATCACACGAAAAACTTTCTAATTTTCTATCCTTATTGGATATTTTCCTGTCCCCCCCCCCCTTTTGTCTTTGTTCATTCAACCTCTTCTCCATGAGTCTGATTGGTGGCTGAGCTCCCAGGCAACCATTGTCTCTTCCCTCCTGCTTGATTGGCTGCTGCTGGGTTGCCTCGACAACAGGGGCAGGACAGGACTAGAGGCAGCCACTAGGGAGAGAGAGGGGCGGGGCTTTTGTCTTGGCTCAGAACTGGAGGAGTTGAAGGCGAGATCTTCTCTCTTTTAGGAAACTCTGATCAGATGCAGCCCAGAGTAGGAGAAAATGGAAGAGTATTTATTTGTATATATTTAAAATGAAGGAAAAATTCAAGACTTTGACAGAAGGAAAATATGAAATGGAAACTAAAAACAGATAAAAAGGAGGAAGATGCAGTGAAATTGGATAGAATAGCATAGAGCTGGAAGGGACCTTGGAGGTCATCTAGTCCAGCCCCCTGCTCATTTCAGACAAATGGCTGTCCAGTCTCTTCTTAAAACCTTCCAGTGCTGGAGCATTCACAGCTGAAATAGAAAACACTTTGTATTAAGGTTTATTTTGGTATTAATTAAAAACACTTATATTTTAAAATTCATTTTTGAACAAATGTGAAAGCTTTTCTTTTGTGAAATGAAAATGTCTCCCCAGCCACTGTGGAGAGAATAACAGAATAACAGTTGGAAGGGACCCTGGAGGTCTTCTAGTCTAACCCCCTGCTCAAGCAGGAGATTCTATACCATTTCAGACAAATGGCTTTCCAGTCCCTTTATGCTATAGAAGGATTGGGGGTCTTGGGGCCTTGCAGATGTAGTTTAGTAACAACTCTCCCTCTGGCTGGAAGCTAGAGCCATTGGGGGTCCTACCGAATAGCAAGAGGGGCACCACTAGGCACCCCAGCCAGAGTGGTTTGCAATTATGATTCTACTACACAATTTGTGGTAGCTCTGTGGGTGTCAGTCTAGCAGTTGTTGTCCTGAGCCTGGACGGCCTAAACATGAGCTGTGAACTTCACCCGTTAATTCAGTTGATGACTCCACCCAGCTCAGGAAAGAGGGTTTCTCCCCAATCCAGGTTAAGGAGAGCACACGGTTCCATGATGGTCACTGGAGTTTGACTCAGTCGGTTCAATTCTGCAGAGCACGGACAACTGTCAACCACCTGGTGGGACACTCACACAACACACTTGCAGGGTCCCTGCAACTGAGTCCTGCAAAGGGGACGGAGGGGGTCCCACCAATGCTGGGTGTGCTGAGCCTGGCCAAATGCAAACAGGGGTGCAAACACCCTAGATTCAGGTGAGCTCTCCTAGCCTGCAGGTGCCTGGGACTTGCCTCCTGAAGGGGTTCCTGCCTGACCATCCATGCTGCACTGTGCTGCTAACAGAAGGGGGTGCATTGACTTGGACCCCCCAATCTGTGCAACCACCCTTGCTGTGATGTCACTGCTGCTCTCCCATCCTTGTTGTCTGCTAGGAAGGCTTCGCCCTCAAGGAAACACTTTCCAACCATGTTTGAGGCTGCTTGAGCCGGATCACGAAGGGGCTCCACCTGCCTTCCTCTTTTCCAGCACGCCCTCCCTGCCCTTGACAGGAAGGGACAACCACCTCCTGCAGCCCTCCTGCCCTTCCAGGACCCCAACTTCATCGGCCTGTCTGCAGCCTTCATGAGGACTTGTTACTCGCTGTCATGATCAGGATTGCCATTTTTACAGAGAGCAACCAGATAAAAAAAAAATCTGCCCATGTTTAGCAAATTATAGTCCACTTGGCTGGTTTTGCAAAACTGAAGCCAGACTCAGGAAGCCCCAGAGCCTCAACTGGCTGTGTGTGAAAGTAATCAGAAAGTCCATAATGACCAGGTTTTTCAGAAGCGGTTTGCCATTGCCTCTTTGAGAGGTAGGCTGGCCCAGGTTTACCCAGCTGGCTTTGTTCCCAAGGCAGGACTAGAACTCATGGTTTCCTGGTTACTAATCTGATGCCTTGACCACTACAACAGACTGTCTCTGCTTATAGCCATACAACCCACTTAACCTGGTCACTTCACCAATGGCTGCATTCACACTTGCAACTTTTAACCATGGTTTATTTCTGGAGGTTGAACCTGGGTGTGGCCCTTATCTTCTAGTAAGGGCCACATGCACACAAAATACTTCAGTAGGCTGGGGAAATATTCTTGCAACCACTCTGAGACAAAAGACAGCTCTAGAGGCAACCTGTTTAGAGCCTATAATAAACCATGGTTCACCATAGCCACCTTTCCGCCATTTCCCTTGGCTCTCACCTGAGGCAAACCCACAAAGTAGGTGGCCACATTTCCAACTGAGGAAAGTTTTCCTTCCCTCTGAGCACAACTAGGCTTAAGGGAGACATGGCAGGTAACATCATGGCCGAGACAAGCCATGTTACACATCCACTTGGCATTCAAAAACAACAGTTGGTAGCTGGAGCCACCAAAGATCTGGTAACCAGGCACTGAGAGTGGAAGCTGAGGACAATACAGTGGGACAACTTTCAAATAATGGACCTGGGTTATTGGTCATCCTGTGCTCCTCATTGTAACAATGGATCTGCCCATTCCGTCAGCTCCCCCTGTCACTCAAACCCCCAGCTCTCCCTTCTAGGCCAAGCTGTATATATTAACATCCCCTCTCCAGATAAGAAAAATAATCAACAATCGACCAAGATAAGCCACAACACAGGGACTCCGGACCATAAGCACATGGAAGTTTTCTAGGGAGGACAAATAAAGCCTCAGAGATGGGAATGTCACAGGAGTCG